>JAECUM010020224.1:0-29120 GCA_016617855.1 Megalonaias nervosa
AAGAGTTTAACACTAGCCCGCGGCAAGCTTTAGACATCAAACCCAATGCCGCAGTAATATTATAGCTGATACACGACTTAATAGCTGGGGCTTAGAAAACGTGATATATCGTTATGCACTAAACAGGAAAAATTTTGGTTCTTTGGGATTTATAGTTGAATTTTATATGTTTCTTTGGAACCATTTATGTTGAATTTTTTATAGATCACTAAATTCTGGATATGTAAGCAAACTTTTTCTATCATCAGTTTCAGAAAATTGTCAAGTGTATTCAAACAAAATATAAAGACAGATTTATTTTAAAAAGAAGAAAAACAATTGAGGGCAATTTCATTGCTAATGTGGACTATATAATAACATCAGATTCTATAGAAAACAAGTTGCAGAAGGCACTTCCCCCTAATTATAAGTGCTCCTTAAAAATGTTTTATGAAAGGGGGTTCTATTGGCGAAGACTCTAGAATTTTATGGGATTTAATGAACTGCCTCGATTAAGCAGAGCAGTCTAACTTTCTTTTATTAATTGATTTTGTAAAAATATTTGACTCTGTCCAATGGGATGTTATGGAGAATGCCCTGAAATCTTTTGATTTTTGGTGATTCTGTTTGTCAATGACAACAAATCCAAAAGCATTGACATCAACAATGGTTATCTCCCTTCTTTCATTAAGCGAAGGTATCTTCAAGAAGACCCATTAAGTCTGTATTATTATTATTATTATTATTATTATTATAAGTAATATGGAAGAATGGAAATACTAGTGGTATTTATTATTATGACATAGAATTTAAACTGGGGTAGTAAACTGATGCTCTTCTACTATTGAATAGCAAAGCATAGTCGAAACTAGTAAAGATTTTGCACCCGTCTCTGGTTTACATTGTAATGTATCAAATCTAAAGCTATCTAGATAGGAAGGAACAAAGTTTCAGAAGAAAAATATATGCCAAGATATTGAAATAATGGTCGACATTTTACTTTCGACTTTCCGAAATGGAGTTTCGTTTCATCTAGGATCATATGTTCAAGTTAAATTATGCAAATAAGTTCAAAATGAGCAAGAAAATTCCTGGGTTGTTCCATGAGAAAACTACTCCTTACTGGAAAAATAACTTTGATCAAAACATTAATTTTGCCAAAATGTATTCTCAGCATTGCCTAATCTTACATTATAAAAAAGAAAACGAATTGGACGAATTATTTTTACATTTATTCGGAGTGTTGAAACCAAAAGGGTAAAACGAAATATACAATAAACACATTTTATATTATTTAATTTATTCAATACAGGATAATTACTGGCATTAAACACCTGATTGCAAATGAAGAAAGACTTTGGCAGAATAAGGTTACTAAACGAAATTTAGGTGAATTTGGGGGCATCCAGATATTGAAATTTGGGAAGAGAAAATTGAAAGAGACTGGCACATGTATTTGTAATAATTTCGGCAAGATGTTATACATCGCTTAGCAACACGGAAAAGGAAGCTCTCGTTGGTTAAACACTTGTCCCAAGATATTCAAAATTTTGTTGATATTAATAATTTTAATTTCTCTACAAAATCGCGATGAATTAGCATGCGTCTTTTATAGTCTAGATTGATGATTAAAGTTTTAAGCACTACATAAAAGGCTGACACAAATAAATAATTTCATTAAAATGTCTCAGTTACTTCAACGCTAACAGGTAACTGGAAAAGAAAGATTTAAAGTTGTGTGTGTGTGTGTATATATATATATATATATATATATATATATATATATATATATATATATATATATATATGTATATATCAGCCTTCTCAAATCCGCATGGGTTCGAGCCTCGGCCTCAGCCAGTGTGGGTTTGTGAGAAAGCCTGGGTCGGTGGTTCTTACCGGTGTTTTCCAGGGTTCTTCCTCCAGCAGTCATACTGGCAACCATGTATAGCCTGTCTTACGCTAAGAAATGCGTTAAACTCCAACAAATAAATAAACCTAATGCAAAACACGAGGTTTGGTCCAGAAAATTTAGGTGTCAGACAAGTGATAAAAACTAAAAGAAAGTGTATCAAACATACAAATTGAATTTTTGGCGGAATCTATACATGTAAATTGTCTGAAATGTGTCTAACTTTAATACTGATAGCTACATTATACTGATAGTATATTTATGGATTCCAAGAAGATTATCATTTGTAGTTTATTTGTTTTTTGGGGTTTTTTTTACACTTTTATTTTTCTCTGTTTACAGTACGATCCTTACTTTTGCTATTCATGTATAGGATGGCACTCTAGATGCAATCACTGTACAATATCCATCGTATCATGTTAATCACGGAATCGATTTGAAATCTCTCTCTCTCTCTCTCTCTCTCTCTCTCTCTCTCTCTCACACACACACACACACACACACACACATCGTACTCTAGATTTTTCATTGCGCTTATTCACTCACCAACCGTTAATTTTGATTTTTTTTAATCGCCTCTAATCACCCCACCCCCAGCAAATTTCAGGATTTCTTTCGTTGTTGATGTACTAGATTGCATGATAAATGCGATCAAGTATTTGATGTCATTAAGCTGTATCGCACTTAGTAAGGCCCATCCGTGGAATACAGGTTACACGTAGAGAACGGCCCAGCCAGAATTTAGAACACGCGAAATATCATATTAGAAAGCCGCCGTCATGAAATAAACTTGGAAAAATATTTTATCATTTTAGAAATCAGCGCCACCTGTAATAAAGGCATTATAACCTATTTTATATGAACAAGAAAAAGAAAGAAAAATAGGGCCACTAATCTTACAATATTGTTTAAAAGCAGATTTTTGTTTACAATGGCTTCTTTGGATCCCACTGAATTGATGAATTAGCAACGGAAATGAATAACCGTGGGTTTCCGCTTTTGCGGCTTGCCGTACATTGTGGAACTGTGAAAAGTATTGCATCAGGGTGATTGCATCAATAACAACCAAACAGATTATCACACGTCCTTTTCGTCATTTTGTAGAATAAACCTCAGATGTATTTTTGAAAGCGCTTAACTATTTTAAGGTTTTCCTTCACTTGGCACAATATGTCGGCTTAAGCAGAAGAAAGTTACAATCGAAACAACACACGTGCTCCACTGAGAAAGAGCTAAATGGCCCAAACCCCATCAAATTTACATAGTTTTCATTTCAACAATCATTTTTAAAATCAGAATATTCTGTATGCATCAGGAATTAAAACGGTCCTGTCTTATCTCTTCAAGCAGTTTTGAGAATTTCTTCAAATGTTATATGTTTTGTTTTGCTTTCATTAGTTTTAATGGCACTTTCACAGTATTCGCTTACCCTCGGATTTTTTTGTATCCCCACCCAACCACCGATTTTAAAAACGAAAAGCACTGAGGATATAAAACGTGAACAGAACTTGGTCATTTCATACATCAATTTATAATTTCTAACCGGACTGTCGCCAGGTGATCCCTAGCACTGTCAACTTGTTGGTGTTTCAAACCAAAATGGAGTTTTATTAGTAACATATTTGCGTCGGACAGTCTTTTTTTCAGACAACGTGTGTAGTACACTGTCTTCGATAAACTAGGAATAATCCCATAAATTTTTGTAACTTTGCAGATATACGTCCCTTTAAACACACGTACCCAAGAGTTGTACCTTTTCTATTTGTTAATTCTTTTTAGAAATATTTAAACTAGATGTTGCAAGTAAATGGATGCAGACGACACAGCTGTATTGAAAAAGGACTGTTCTTAAAACCGGAAAATGGAAACGAGACCTGTCTTATTTTTATTTCTTTACATCAGCAGCTTTCGTTTCGTTTGAAATGCGAACAAGATGACAATGTAAGGGACCCACTGACAACTATAAGGTTAGAAATTATCAATTTAAAAAATCGGCGGACGGGTAAAAACAAACCGGGGTGGGGGTGGTAGGCGAATATTATAATATCATTTGCTATATCATGCTGAGGAAATGGGAGCAGTTGTAATATTTTTGTATATCGTGTTTCGAGTTTGATGTCAATTTTGTGTTCAGTACTAAAATGACATGGAACGAGATTCCAAAACGCTCCAACTCATTCTAGACTCAAAAGTCTAATGGATGATTGGTTAGGTAATTTGAATGATCACCAATCTGACATCAGAATTATCCGTTGAATATAAGTTCGTACAAAAACTGAAGCAGAATTCTGAGTTGTCTGAATTTGACAATTATTTGTACTCTTGGAGGCGCGTGTGATGCCACCATTAGCTCTGACAATGTGTCAGACTGGCTCCTTCTTTTTCATGTTGCCAAAGTGAAGTAGCTACGCACGGGCCGTAGGGTAGGCTAACAATGTTTTCATTCATTCGGAATAACTACTACATGCACACTGTCAGAAAGTTAAGAATTAAAACCATCTAAGTTTAAAGATGGGTGTGTAGAAATCATTCGGTAGGTCGATCACTTTATAACTAACCATAAAAATATTGTGCACGATTATCATCCCAGTACAATTTCTGAACAAGAGGTGGAAGTGCAACAGACGCCTCTTAACCGTCCTCATTACAAAAACAACATGGACAAATAAATTTTAATGCCTATTACAGATATAATATTTTAATTTTTTGTAATCTCGTCGTAAAACATACTGCTAAAGAGATATAAGCATGGGTACATACAGATAAAGTTGCAGGTGAATGAAATAATAAATACAAAGAATGAATGAATGAATGAATGAATGAACACAACACGTATTTTCTATGAAACGTATACACAATGTAACTTTCAAATACAGAAAACGAAACCTCTAGATTCCAAACACTTTTGCATTTCCAAATTATCTTTGAAGTTAAACCGGTGACCACGGAGATCATTCAGGAACCGAGCGTTGCAATGGGTGTCTAGTTTTCAGAGGTTCCAGTTAACATTTACAACTTCTTTCTGTATACATCTATCTAGAAAACAATTAGTAATGTAGTGAAAAATGAATTTGCCAAATCGATACAATAGTATAATAGTCTTAATTACTGTTTGGCATCGATAAAAATACACTTAAATTTGAGTTGTTAATGTTCATAAAATATAAATTCGGTTCTACCACACGACATTACACTCTTGCGTTGTTAATGTACATAAAGTATAAATTAGTTCTACCACACGACATTACATTCTCGCGTTGTTAATGTACATAAAATATAAATTAGGTTCTACCACACGACATTACACTCTTGCGTTGTTAATGTACATAAAATATAAATTCGGTTCTACCACACGATATTACATTCTTGAGATGTTAATGTACATAAAATATCAATTCGGTTCTACAGATTAAGATATGTGGATAATAATACTAAGAAAAGAAAAACAAACAAGAAAAACATGCCATTCACTAACTTTGTACAGGTACATGGTCGAGAATTGATTTTTGGTATAGAAACATTTTTTTTGACCATGACCTGACCTGACAAAACAAAAACATCCTGGACAAATAACTTGTAATGCCTATTACAGATATAATATTTTATATACCTCGATACCTCCAAATCGACAGGCTCCTAGCTTACTTCAAATGCAAGCTATCCACCAAGTTTGGTCGAGGTATATGATGCAGAGTTAAAGATATTATAAAATTCTTATTTCAGTCATAATGACCTTGACTTTTGACATCTGGGCCCAACAGCAGTATGCTTCTTCCTCACTTTAAGTGCAACTTCTTTCTCACCCAAGTATGAGCCATACAAAGAAGTTTTTTGTGTTGACACCATTTTCATTTTTTCAGTAACCTTGACCCCAAATCAGTTGGCTTCCTCCTCACTACGCGTGCAAGCCATCCTGAAAGTTAAACCAGGTCTGTGATACCGAATTAAAGTTACTATACGGAAACCATGTTTCTTTTTTGCGGGGGAGTCACACTGACCTTGACCTTTCAATCACAACATTGATAGGTTTCTTCCATTCTTTACGTGCAAGTCTGTTATGTAGAACAAAGGTTACGTGTGCACATATTTTCTTCCTTTCAGTCACAGCGACCTTAATCTTTGATCTTTCGATCCAAAATCGATCAGTTCCTTTCTAAACCCATGGGCAATGCAGCCACAAAGTTCGAACAAAGCTCAAGGTGTAACACTTCTGTTACTAAATGGAAATAAAAAAGGTGATGGTCTGATTGATGGACATATAAATTTCACAACACTTGACCAATTGTTATGTAACATGCTAGAAAGTTATTTAAAACTGCAACTGCTATTTAACTGTGATAAATCATTTTATTTACTCCTAAAGATGTTCATGCAAATTTTAGATGATAGGCGATAGACTTTTAACTAGAGAAGCTTGATAAATGTAGTAAATGTACATATTCAGCACAAGCGTCTCAAATTAGCAACCTCCTAATGACAATGTCTGTTATTTTGATCCATTACTCTTTTTCAAAACATCTTTTGTTCTATAAAATTTGACCAAAACGAATATCTAGCTAGACATTATACCCGCACGGTCCACGCTAAAGTGTCTATACTTCTCCAAAGTCTGTATGACAAGTTTTTTTTTTAGTGTGCTTGGGCTTGGATATGTCCTTTAAGAAACATTTGACAGATATTACATCTAAGACTTAGGTTTGCAGTATCTGTATACTGTCTAGTAGCCTTAGCTTCAGAAGCAATTTCCATCGCTTGAGCTAATATCTTTTCATCTTTAGTCGAGAAAATAGTCTGCACGGGTTCTCCTGGTATCAGGGGTTCCATTATTAGAGGGTCGTAATGGACGCCATCATATATTAGCAAGACCCGTTTACGATAGTTCATATCTTCCCCAAACCTATCTATGCGTCCCGACTGAGTATCTACGAAGTCGATTTATATTTCATAACATTTAGAAAGAATGGATATTTCAATGCCACCTCCCCAGCTTTCCTCTTTCGTTATCCAGGAACAATAGTCCGAGTTGGACTTATTTAGAAGGCGGAAGGTAACTGCTCAGGGTCGCTAAGGACAATGCCAGCAATCAATTGACGCATTAACTGGGCACTTGATATGTCTACATCAGATTTGGTCATTACGGCATTCATGCTTGTGAAGTGGCATGAATTATTGGCGGGAACCGTTTTCCGCATGAGTACACCACGCACAAATAGTTCCTGAATCTGAACTTGGAGGTCAGTGTCTAAGCGTTCCTTCTGACGATGTCTTAAAGACGGATCTTCATCCATGTAAAGAGTGTCCCCTGATTGGAAGTGGAGAGAAGACATAGTTTTGGTATTGTCAGTGAGATCTATCTCTTTTAGGGGATAACCGTGCCGAACTCTGATATACGCCGTTGGAATCTTGGTCACCTCTCATATAACTTCATTGAGTCGCCCAACGCTCGAGTTCGAGCTTAGCTGCGTCAAGTAGTGTTGACCCGCCTTGGACTAGCAACGAAGACGCAGAACAGACGAATTCATCTTGCAAGATATACCTTAAACAAAAACGACATGTTGATGTAAAGGGTCATTAAAATACATTGAAAATGATCAGCATAAAGTATGTATCATGTATACAGTTTTTAACTGTGGTTACACAGACATGAGATAAAAGTTTAGATATAGAGAGGTATGTTATTTTATCCTTTCATCTGCACGTTTGTACGTCTACTCTGTGCTTAAGTAGATCTGTCTTGTAATCATCTAACTATACACATAGACAAGTAATTCTTCCTGTTTTTTTATATAGTGTGCAAATCAAACTAGTATTTATGACTATTTGCTACAAGTCAGCAAGTATAATTAAATTGTCTATTCATATGTCTACCAAATTTTATTCTTATAGTTGTTGTTACTGATCATGGAACTGAACCTTTTTCATAAAACATAAAGAAAATAAACACGCGTACACACACATACACACACACACACACACATTGATATCTTGTGCTGGTGAACTTCGCTTCATTTTATTCATATAATGAAAGTAAGAATCGGATTTACTCTGTCTTGATTAGTCTTCTAGTAAATTTGGCTATGTGCGCTCAAACCTGCGAAATTACGTGAGCTAATCTAGCAACAGGTGCTGCAGAATATCCGAATATTTTATACTTGTTAAAATAAATCAAAATAATGATAGCTTGTCATTGGTCCTTAGTTCGAATGTAACAGTAAATAGAATTATCTTTGGTAAAGTGTTCTTTAATTTAATAAAATATGAAAAGATCTAGCGGAAATCAGAAGAAATTTGTCACCAAACATTAAGTGGCAATCGTGATTAATCATCTTCAGCATTTATACCTTTCCAGAAGTCACATATTTTGATGATATACCGTAACATATATTCCAAGTCTGATTAAAACCGGATCACAAAATACGGCTTTTTAGACTGGTAAGAAGTTCAGCCACTCAAATGCAAAATTACATTATTAATATATGTGGACCTCGCTCATTGCCGAAATCATTCAAAAACCTGATTATATAGGCACATATTTCATGCTCGATGAAAATCAGATAAAAAATAAGGCTTCTATAGTGGCAACAAGCTCAGTCAATCGGATGCATGATTAACTCATTACAATGCATTATTATTTAATCTGTACAATATGATGAAGATCATGATGATGATGATATACACATATATTTCAAGTCTGATCGATGTCTGATCAGAAAATATGGCATTCAAAGTGGTGACAAGATCAGCCAATCATATGCGAGCTCGCCGCATTGGTAGGCGTGGATTTCGCTCATTATCGAATTCGTCTGAAATCTTAATAATATAAGTATCTATTTCATTATGCAACTTTTGCAGAGAATTTGATGATGTAAACCCATATTCAAGTTTTACTGAAATCATATCAGAACTACGGTCCTCAGAATGGCAATGAGCAATTTGTGTGAATGGACGAACGACGAACGGCAGACGACTGACTCAGGGCCATACCATAAACTTACTTGACCTTATGGACAGGCGAGCTAAAAACAATTTGTAAAATGAATAAAGAGTGCATAGAACCTCTCGTTCTATTTTGCTAAATGATGATCAGTCGATACGTCAAAGGTTTTGTATGCTAAATCACATATACAAGAAATAAATAAACGTGACTAACATACTGAGTGTAGCACCTGCTGACCGACAGTGAGAAGCATGAAGGACAATCGAGGTGATAAAGTGTAAACACGTTTTGAAGTACTGACAATTTCATGCTCAAGTAAAATATTATTATTATTATTATTATTATTATTATTATTATTATTATTAGTCTGTACTTCAGTTAATTAAATTATATTTTAAAATATACGCGCCAAGCGTCATTCACAGGCTCGATGTGGAATAGTCTAATTCACCGCAATGGAGAGGATGCAACAAATAATGGCTGATTATGACGGGTAAAAGTCACCAATATAAACTAACTAAATATGAATAAGACAGAGCTACAAGACGATGCCAAGGTTTTACAAGGGAATACTCCCTTGTGCTCGAAAAATCAGCCTAAATTCGTACAAAATACATTATCTTGAGCAGTTATTAAAATAGGGAAAACGATTGTTGCCAGACTAGACAATACCAACTTCTGAAATTGCAATGAATGAAATACCAAATACATAAAATGTAAAGTAAGTTATCGTATCTATCTTTTACAATTTACCTCTAAGTCCCAGAAGTGAAAATGCCCAAGCATTGCAAGCAGGGTTTTTTTTTTGACAGGAGCACATCTGAAGTAAGACAAAGCTGTATATTCTATAATCCGTATTAAACCTTTCAATCATACACCTAAATAAAGGGAATTAAAAGTTCTTTAGCACAATACCAGAGATACACAAGGTCATTTTTAAGTAGCCAGTCTAACAAGTGATTAAACCGGATAAATTCGTTGTCTTTAAAAATCTAACCCTATGCAAATAACGAAACTACAGAAAACCACCTATTAAATGAATAGAACTATGACATGCAGCATCTTTACAGATACAGAGTGCCACTAAAATGGATGCGTTGAAAGGTATCCCGAAGTTTTGTAAAATATTTCATAGAAACAGTGGCAAAATCATGGCATCAAACAGATTTGTATCGGACACTTTTTGAAAAGTTATTTAAATATTTGTTTGCATTGCTATCCATAAATGAAGACAGACTGGCATCACGTTTACGAATCTGAAATCCATTCATACAATTTTGCTTTCGGTCACATTTGGACCAATTTTGTTGAGAAAATCTATAGAATCTATATTAAACAAATTTCTGGTTTTAGTAATGGCATCCATATTTGATGGCGGAAGTGCATCATTTGTACAAAATTTAAACCCCTTCATGTCAGGATGATTTATATCAAATTTGATTAAATTCTGTTAAGTGATTTGAAAAGAAGTGGCTTCAAGGTTTTGCTACCCAAAAAATTGTAATAATTGCTGAAAGCCATATATGATGTTGGATTAGAAACATTTGTACAAACTTAAGCAGCCTTCATTCTAACACTATGTCAATCAAATCTGGACTTCTGTTCAACACTTTTTGAAAAGAAGTAATATACAGGCTTTTTCTATTCTCACTACTGGCTATCTTGTTTAACGGCCGATCACCAAGATCTGAACAAACTGGAATGTCCTTTATATCAGGATCTCAAATTCGGTCAAATTCTGTTCTGTGGTTTTAGAGAAAACGAAGTTTCAAGCTTTTTCTATTTTTAGTAACGGTGGCCATAATAGATGACGTATTGTTATTAATCATCTTAACAAATTTAAAGGCTTTTATGTCAAAATGACCACAATACAATCACATGCAAATATCTTCTACCGATATCGAGGGTGAATGTCAATGGCCGCTAGATTTTGATTACATCGATTTGGCACTGAATAGTACCGCTTTGCTGCTCTCTGTAAACATGCTAATGGTCAGTGCACTGAACAAACCAACGGTGACTGCAATGATTTCGATATCTGTTTTATACACTTGTCTGCCAAATCCATTTAGTCACGAACGAAAGATTATGCCAACAGTATATTAATTTACTTCTATTATTTTTAAGGTGCCATTGCAAGGCGCAAGAATGGTTTTACCAAGCAGACTACGTCGTCGACAATAATTTGTATGAAATATCATTAAGACAGTTTCTCTCGAGAAATAGATATTATGAAAATAAATTTTAGACAATTCACCTGTACTTATTTTCTCCAGAGTTTTAAGCCGAATCCCACAAATTTACGAAATGTCCCAGTTTAACGATAACCGTTATGAGCCTTATTCCCGTTTCAGATATGACAATTGCTGACATACAAGTCTGCTTTAAATCTTTTTATAAAAATATCAGATGTCATAATGGTAATCATTCTTACTTTGTCACCGAAAAATATCGAGAGCAGATCTTAAGAAATTTATACAATGGTGGTTCACTCTTTATTCAAAACAAAAATATTGCATCTTAGTTCTAAAACTGCAACAATCCTCTTTTGATTCTACCAACGTTATACAATGAAAAATGCATGACATTACATTCCGTAGGATAAATCAAACTTTCCTCCTTTTATACAGACGCTTTAAGAAGCTCGCTGTGTACCGGAACTACCAAATACTAGTGTGGGACAGTGGCGACAATAGTAAAGCAAGTGGTCAAGTGGACAAGAGACATTACTCTTAAGTAGTTGTAGTTAGCCATTGGTCAAGCGTTTTTTATAATTATTATTTATTTGGATTTTTTGTGGGTTTTTTGTTATATTTTCTTTCAAAGGAGTTGTAAATAACAATTGCGATGGGATGACGCGGACCATGCTATCAGCTCACCTGGTCTTACTTACAGGCGAGCTAAACACTGCAAGAGTCAAATTTACATCACATTTGTGACATTATCAACGAATATAATTTAATTCAATTCTTTATTCCTCTATAAATGAACATTACAGACATCTTATGAACATTACAGACAGAAAAATTACAGCATAATGCACCCATAATGCAAGTAAACAATACATTGTTTTCGTATATGCTGTTTACCTGTCACGTACAAAGGATACCCAAAATATGGTGAAAAGTCCCTCTCAGTGAGAGACCGATAAGCTATTTTATTTTTGATAATGAGCAGAATCCACCCGGAAATAGTGTCCGCCGAATATCAGAGGAACCCTTAATATATAGGAAAAGATGATTCTGAACCTTTCTTCTCCATTTAAACGCTAAATACAACCTGATAAAACCTGAATGACTGAACTGGGCAAAAGAGTCTATTTTGATCATTCCCAGCAAATATACAACTATGAAACACTGGATGACTAAGAAGTCAAACCTAATGATGAACCGTAAACGAACAAGTTTCCACTGATAAGCCATGAAGCTCGCTCCTTCTCAATGCCGCCAAGAAGAATATGAAAACAGTCTTAAGGGTAAGGTTCTCAAAGTAAGTTTCACTCAAAGATTCATAAAGGGGTTCTGACAATGCCCAAATAACACATGAAAGATTTCATCGAAACATTACAGTGCAAGATACCAGTCTGAAGTTCAGAACACCTGATTAGATCAGAAATATTACAGTCCGACACAATTCCGGAAGCCCTAGAGAACTTGAGAGGGTCAGAAAGAGCTGCCCTATAACCTTCAATAGTGGATCCAAGGAAGGGAAGAGAAGAAACTATGCGCCTGAGCTCATAGGAGGACAAAGAGAATCAACGCGTTTCCTTCTTCATAAAGATTCTCCACTTTGTATCGTAAATCCTGAAAAAATGATGCCTCCTTGCTTAGACAATGCAGTTGGAAACCTTTCCCGAAATCTGGTACAGGTGGATTGGCACCTTGTGATGAGACAAGCGTGAATGTGAAAACTGTAAGTTGTTGCTGACTCGAGGACACCTGCGCTGTGATAGTAAATTCCTTCTCCTGGGGTTGTATATCAGCAGGTCGAGTAAGTCGCTGAGCCGCGACTTACGGGGGGGGGGGGCTAACATTATGAGCCAAGCAGTGGGGACCAGAAATTACTGGAGCACCTAGGAATTATTTTGAACGGTGGGAAGAAGTGCTCATACAGGCGATCACACTTTAAGCCGACGCCCCCTGATTTGGTACCGTTGAGACATAAAAGGTGAATTTGTTGTTCAATCTCGTAGCAGACAAGTCTACCAAGAGTCTCAGCCACTGTTGGTAACGTGAGTGCTACCAACAGGTGTAGAAACCATTTCGTGAAGACAGCACGAATCCCTTGGGACAGATTGTCCGCCAGAATATTCGTTTTTCCCGGAATATGGCGGACAAGACAGAGATCCAAGGCAGCTGCGATCGGCTGAAATGATGAAATATCAATCAACAGGTAATTTGTAAAAAATAACTTAACCCTGGTGAAACTTGCCTGCCCCCTACCCCGAACCCAAATAGGGTGTTCGTTTTAGCTCATGGGGTTCACTTATGGGTGTGTGTGCTTGATTACCAATTAACAATAAAAAGTTTTACCTGGACAGCCCCCTGAACCTGCTAGGAGGTCGTTTGGCAACCTATGGGTTCGTCGGGGTGTGTGCTCACGCACAGGGAAAATTAAGAAATTACCCGTGAAATAGTATATGAAACATCATTCAGTTGGGCGTGGTCATCTCCTTTTGCTACTTTTGCTATGCAAGGCTCGGATTGGTAACAAAAACAAATCAACATTTTTTAGGCCGGATTACAGCAACGAGACCTTGCTGGCTAGTGGTAATTTGTATCATTTTTGTCGTGACTGTCCTCGATTTTTTTGAAGCCGGATTACTGCATTGAGACCTTGATGGAGGGGGATTCTCCGCCCCCAAGGTCGACGACACCTTTTGGGGGTCGGCGCCCCCTCCCCCTGCTGCTTGTTGTAGGTAGACCTACAATGTAAGAATTCTACCCTGATAATTATGTTTTGGGGCGTTGACTATTTCCATACATACAAATTTATGATGTAATTCAATACAATGTCATACGACTATATTCTTCTAGTCTTGTGGAACTCGCATTAATTATAATCAAGAAAAGGATAACTTTGCAAAATTGGTGGTGCTATCTTTGTTGAAAGATTTTGAGAATGATAACAAAGGTGTCGTAACATATTTAAAGGAATGAATGCTTGATCAATTGTCTAATCAAATTATAACCGTATATTTAATACTTAATTTGATCGTCACGCCCTTAATTAAAATTTACTTGCAAACATTAATGTGAGATCATCGGGCCATCAATTTGCAAACTTGTTTGATCAATGCCGCTATAATTTAAGAACTTTTGTTTTCATTTTCCAGTTTACTGTGTAATGCTATTCTAGAACACGAAAAGTCCATAATTTCATCTGAATTACCCATGGTCTCAATCAGTCAGTAATCTTAATTGTATCACTGTGACTTATGGGATCTGCTTGAATATATATATATATATATATATATATATATATATATATATATATATATATATATATATATATATATATATATATATCACACAATATAAATGCATTATGTTATCTCATTTTGTTACATATGTCTACATTTGTTTATTTTATTTTATTGTCGATACGAGAGATATAAAATGCACGAGCGTCCTCTTTATTCTATTTGTTCTTTTGGGGGTTGGGTTGGGGGGTTGCTTTGTTTTCTTTTCTTTTGCATCAAGATGATTTTGGGGCTGTTTTTAATTCAATGCAAACGCATTTCCTTGCTGAACTGTCTTTTCAGCCGTATACAAAAAGATACATTATAACAAGAATAAAATTTGATGAAATACTGCATGAAAATATAAATTAAAAATAATATGACACTTGAGTTTTTCTCAGTGGGTATGCAGCTGCAGTAAAACAGCAAAATTGGGTGGTTTGATACAGCTTTAAATCACCAGACAGCAGCAGGTCTGGTTAAGTTTTTGTGATGCTAGTGGTACTAATTGCAGCTGTACTTATTATCTGAATATTGCATAAGGAATTTACTCCAGTACTGTAAGGAAATACTCCTTTTAAAGTGTTTGTTATTCCTGCCCAAATTCTTTTCTGTAAATTGCAGAACGGTGTACCAGTCAAGATACGATGAAAATAAAATATGTGTCAGATAATATAGGACTGTCTTTCGCACTTTGATGCAAAACAAAGCTGTTAGCCAGTGTTTCCATTTACTCTCATTTGCGCTTCAGAGACCCCCGCATTTTTAATTTGACCCCCAGTTTTGATACCAAAGTTTGTTGTTTACTCAGTCTGACCCCCAGTTTTAGACACCAAAGAGATTTTTGACTCTCAGTCTTGCACCCCTAGGGGATACACTGCTAGTAGTATAGTGAACCCCTCTCCCACAAGGTAAATTAGTAGTGTAGACGACACAAATTTATATTTCGATTGGAACATCGCTCGGCCATTTGAAATTTCATGACCTGACGGATATTACCTATGAATAAAGACTTGTGGTCGCCCACATAGACACAATTGATGGCAATTACTACATCTTTGTTTGCACAGAAGTATATAGAAAAGTTTGTCCCATCAATAATTTAAAGACAATAAAAGAAATTGAAAACAATATGTAAAATGAAATGTATTTATTTATCGTGTGCAGTGCATGCCCAGCCATTTAACAGCACCATCATCAGTAACGTGCAGAACCTGCAATCCACTGGGGAACTTTGTCAGTGGGCAGTTGTTCACAGTGTGTGACATGATCTATAGAGCTCCACAGCTACAGGAAGAGTCAGTGGCTTGGCCCCATTGTACAAGGTTGACTGCACAATGGCCCTGTACTGTCCGGAAACGGTTCAGTATGGTCCACACATGTCGTGGAAGGTTGAAGCCAGGAGGGCATACAGATGGCTCAGCTACGAGGGAGTGGTTTACAACATCTGTTGAAGACCACTCATCACTCCATGCCGAAATAGCTGTCATATCCTCCGACAACGGACCTAACCAGATTGGATGTCTTGAAGCCAAGCGGACTGTTGGATATGAAGTGAGTTCCACTTATAGTGGAAGCTTCTCAATGGCAAAGACCTCAGCCAGCAATTTTGTAGTTGCTTCCTAGCGACGGAGATGTGGAGGAGGAATGTTGCTGAGTACCGGCAGCCATTTTAAAGGAGTATGACGTAGTGTTCCAGAGATTATGCGCATTGTCGAGTTGATCTGAACGTCAATTAATTTGGTATGGAAAGATAGAACCCAGGCAGGAGCGCAATACTCGGCCGTCGAATAACAGAGGGCCAGTGCTGATGTCTTGAGTGTCCGAGCATTTTTTAAAAATAAAATTTCATTTTTAATGACCATAAAACTGAAATTAAAACAAATGTTTGCTAAATACAAAATGTTTTCAAAGGTTAACACGTGATTCGGTAGGCTGAGTGATATATTATCTCGCATAAGGTCAATTATATCCCGTTCGAAGTTTGTAAGTCCCGTGTGGATGAGACTTCGCCAGGTGATGCGATTCCTTGTGCGATTTCCCAAGACCCAGGATCAATGTTGAAGTGTTTTAGGGATGACGTGAAAGCTGGGGGTTAGCTAAGACTTGGTTTCCTTGATGACGTTGAGATAGTTATTAATTCAAATTCAAAGCCATAGGTCATGTGATTTTGTATTGTTTAACGGTATAGTTGACTATCCTTTTCACTTTCAAAAAAAGTTTAGAAAACCATGCTATGTGTCCATTATAGTAAGCTTTTGGTATAAAGGTGCTGAGGTTTGTATTGGTCTTCTTGTACTACAGTAAGTAAAAATAAATTTTTCGACTTATTAGAAACATTAGTTCACTTCCTTGGGATAAAACTAAATCTGAAAATTACTGGTTTTACACAAATAAATAAATAATACGGTTCGATAACTAAAAATGTTGTAACTAATATTAATATAGGTTTTCTATTTTCACGATAACTTTTAAAGTTTTTTAAACACACAGATGTTGTTCATATGTTTTTTTTTTAATTTCGTTCTTGATTTTTTAGTTCATTCATTTTGTTTATCACTTACTTGGTTGGACTCATTTTTATGTTGTTATTCGTCCTCTATATGATATTTATGGGACAGAAGGTAGACCAGTATATTCCGGTAATAAATTGTACTAAGAGCTTTTTCAAGTTAAGGTCCTCATTATTCTTTAAGTTAAGGTCCTCATTATCCTTTATGATCTTAACCTGTCTTAATGTCGTCACCCTGTAAATAAATGGATAGTACTAGTAGTATTACTAAGTATTTGGTTGCTTTGGTTGATTTTATAGTTATTCGTTTTATTCAGCTGCGATTAGTTTTATAGTTATAGCACAAAGACAGCGTAATCCACAGGAGCACATTGCAACTTTAAGGATTAACTAATGACTACAAGCGGTCACTTATTCAATTATTTTATAGGAGCACTATTTAGTGAATAGTTTAACAATGGTTAACAATGACTTATATATTATCTCGAAGAGAGAGCAATACTATCGATTGTGACGGTGATGGTGATGATGATGAAAACAGGAAGTTCTTTTGTAGTTATTCTGATCGTCATTGATTATCATCGTTATTGTTAGTATTGTTATTATTATAACCAAAATTACACGCACACACGTATATATATATATATATATATATATATATATATATATATATATATATATATATATATATATATATATATATATATATATAAACTGATCAAAATAATATTGAAATCCTTTTTTTCTGTTAATACCAGATTAAGACTACCTGTAATAGGGGCTATCACTTCTTAGAGGAATATTTGTGTGTAATTGTATGAATTCATTTATCAGAGATTATGCTGATTTTTGTTAGGTGTATATGTGTTTACAGTTGTTTTGTAGCTGATGTTAATTATGTTTATATTCATCACTCTAGTGCTAAGGCATGCTTACTATCCTTCTGATTTGGATTTTCATTATCCAAACGGTCACAGAACATCGCTACAATAGTTTAATACATTTCTAACTAGTACCCTTGTGTGTTTGTGTGTGTGTGTGTTTGTGTGTGTGTGAGTGCGAGTGTGTGCGTGTGTGTGTGTGCGCGTACGCGTGTCTGTGTGTGTGTGAATATGTACGTTTATATAATGTGCTGCAACTGATTGAGGTGTATTCAATGTTCAGAAACTGATTAAGGTTTATTCAAATATTCTGTCATTTCACATTAAACTCAGGTGTTGAAATTCTAGTTCAAATATTAAATTATAAGTGATCAAATTACATTTACAGTTTGAGAGAGAGAGAGAGAGAGAGAGAGAGAGAGACAGAGAGAGAGAGAGAGAGAGAGAGAGAGAGATCTTACACTGGGTTAAATTAAAAAATACATCCATTATATGTTTACAAGAAACACAAAGTACTGGCGAGACTGACCAATATTGGGAGACAGAATGAGATTTTCAGTGGGGTTTTATCCTCATAAATCTTGGAATATTGCTCATGTTGCCATTTTTTTTCTGCAATAATTTTAATTTTTCATCTAAAGAATAAGTTGTGACGGTGATGGTTGATACATTGTATTAGCTATATTGGTACTATAATAATTTTAAGCGATGTGTATGGTCAATGATGATCATCCCGTCGTCTTTAAGAATGTGAGACAGACATCTTTAAAAATCTCAGACAGACGTCTTTAAGAATCTCAGACAGACGTCTTTAAGAATCGAAGACTTTAAAAATCTGATACAGACGTTTTTAAGAATCTGAGAGAGACTTCTTTAAGAATTTGAGACAGACTTCTTTAAGAATCCGAGACAAAAATTTTCTAGCTTTTAGTAATCTATCTATTATCATATGTGGTGACCGGGATATTGTTCAGGTCATGAAACACGATACATATAATATTATTCATGACAAATGTTTGGGGTTTTTTTTACCCGAACTGCGGTCAAGGATGTCAAGAATGAAATAAATGTACTAGATCAATGGTAAGTAATCAATCCAAATGCTAGATAATTTACTTGGAGATGTCCCAGTCCTAGAAAATAAAAAAGATTAGATTATTTTATGATCTCTGAGGACATGGTTTCATAATTACAGATTCAGCTATTATTCTTGGGTACAGAACATTCCATTTAGATGTAACTTTAAGCTTACCAGTATCTACACTTCCTTGAGGTTATGGTCATTGAAAATTCATACAAAACATTTAAGACAACAGGAATACACAAATTCAGTTTAAAAATGCATTGTAAATATAGTTGAAGAGTGTTATCTTGAGGGTGATAAAAATGATTCACTACAAGTAAAGCCAACAGGTCTTTTTTTTTGAAATTTTTAAAATTTAAATTAGAACTGAAACAATTGAATATTCACAGGCAAAAGCAAACCAAGAAAATCAATACTGCAAAAGATTGATGCTGAATGTTTTATTTAAGAAGAAATCACTTAGTCAACAAATCACTAATAAACAAACTGAATTAAAAGACAAAATAGGGAAAAAGAAGAGTAATGTTAAGATCAAATGCTACATTGTTTGAATTTGGTGAAAAGAATTCAAAATACATTTTAACCATGAAAAGAAAAATTACAGTAACAAAATAATGAAGGAATTAAATTTGGATGATGGGCAAAAGGTTACAGATCACATAAAAATACTGATGTAAAAATGTAAAAGAAAACATTATCAAAGCAAAGCTAATGGTAATCTAGAAAGTGAATACTTCTTCATGCAAGACAAAAAATTAACTTTTAAGTGTTAAAAAATTTGTGTGAGGGTAAGCTAGCATTTCCTGAGTGTTGTTTAGCACTAAACATGTGACAAATAAAACCAGTTCTAGATTTATTGCTGAATGTTATTATATACTGAAATTAATTCAACAACATATTTGTTCAAAACTTTATTCTGGAGTGGTAAAACCAAAGGTGTAAAAATTTATAGTTGTCAATGATTCAGAATATCTTGCAACAAGTCCAAAAGCGGAGACATCAACAACGGTTACTCGTCTCAGTTCTTTTACTATGAAAGTATGTCGTCAGGGAGACCCATTATGTCCGTACTACTTATCATAGAAATAGAGCTTCTCTTCATTGACCTCAGGAAGAACGTACATATTACCTGTATTAAGATTCATGACATAGAATTTAAACTGGCTTAGTACGATGATGTTCCCATAAATCTTAGAGACATGGACACTGTGATCTCTATCAAGAGTGTTCTTAAAACTCACCTATATCGACTGCAAGAACAGACTTAATGACTTAATAATGTTTACTTCCTTAATTATTGTCGTTTTTGTTTTGCAATTTCATGGTGAGTTTTTGTAATCTTGTCGTTATATGTTTGTATGTGCTATTTAATCTTGTAAAGTGCTTAGAGTGTCTAAAGATTAGGCGTTGTACTAAATCCACATTGCTATTGTTATTATTATTATTATTATTATTATTATTATTATTATTATTATTAATATTGGATAGCTCTCCAAGAATCTTTCATCTCTACCATCAAAACCCTTACAGATTTTACATCAGTCTCTGGTTTACATTGTAATACATGTATATAAGAAAGTTAAAAGTTATTTGGACAGGAAAGAACAAATCTTCTGAAGAAAAAATATGCTAAGACATTGAAATAATTTGGTCTAGTTCTTGCTATCAACTTTTAGGAATATAGTTTTCTTCGATGTTAGATAATATGGTAAAGTAAAAGTGTGTAAAGACTTTGAAAGAAGAACCACCACCACTGCCAAAAAAAATAATTTCTGGGCTGCTGCACGAAGAGAAGACTGCCACATATTAGGAAAATAACTTTGATCAAATTATTAATTGAATGTACTTATGTATCTTCAGCGTTGCCTAATTCCTCCATTATATATCGATATTAATTAGACAAAATATTTTTAAAGAATTTATTTTGGAGCAGTAAAACCAAAAGTGTAAAAAGAGATACATGTATAGCCCCAGTCTACAGATAATTGTCTAGACATGGTTTATGTTAATTATTTTATTCAATACATGAAGATCACTTGGATTATTTACAAGTGAAGAAGGATCTTGACAGAATATGGTTACAAAACTAAATTGTAGGTAAAATATGCTGCATCCAGATATTTTTTGTTTATTTTTAACAGAATAGAAAGCTTATTCAGTACTTTAGGTGTCCAGCCCATAACATGTTATATAATAAAACAGTATAATACACAGTGTGCCATAAACAGTATTGTAAAATACATTTGTTTAGGTGTTAATATTGATACTTTTTAACTGTTTGTCTCTTAGTTTAAAAGCAAAATACAAACATTTTAAACATTTGTAGTAAGGCTTTTTTTCTGAGTCGGCATTAAATTTATAAATTTATCTACTGAAGGGCCGATATAATATATCTTGTCGAGATATTTCTGTCGTAAACTGGTATTAGAGGTACATATACATACAAAATTATTCTCATCTTCAACACACTTAATATTTTCTTTAAGATATAATTTGCAAACTCTGAACTATTTCAATTTTAATGTGTCTTCATCGTTCAATCATTAAATCATGTATAGAATATCGGAAAGATGCAAATGCTTTTCTGAAAATGAAAGGTAGATTTAATGTTAAATATTTCTCAATATCCAATAACGACTTGTATTGACTATGATAAACATAGTTTGTTGAGTCGCATATTTTACTTGACCAGAACTGTAACGAGGAATCAAACAGACGTCTGCACATAGTCAGAAAACAGCTTGTACTACCCGTTTCTCGCGCTAACCACGCATAACCAAAGCCATGAGAGAATAAAGCATTTTTAACTTTGCTAGCCCCTGTGCTTTTACCGGCATCATCCAGGTTTTTTTTAACCTAATAAAACATTGGAGAGGATATCTGCTTCTCTGTATACGTATCATTTTCGTCCATTACTTTACACATCTTAATATAAAAGTAGCATTCAAAGGGTATCATCTACATTCACCAAGTCTGACATAATTATTCACAGTATTTGGCACGTTAAGATATCTTTTACAAAATCTGTGTTGATTTGCTTCTGTTTCTGGTGAATATTCATATCCCCATTTTTCTGAACTGTAACATAATATTGGTTTTACCATAGGACTAAATATTTTAAACATATCGTGTATATGTAATCTTCCAAATATGTGTTGATACCTACAAATTACGAAGCTGCTTTCAACATTTGTGATTCTAACATGCTTTTGCATTAGTCCAGCTCAATCTCGATGTGAAAGCAACCCGATATATGTAAAAAATGACACTGTTTCAATAGGTTTTACCTATAATACCAATGCTGATAATTTCTCAACAAGCCACCATTTTGAAAGACAATTAGTTTTGCTTTTGCTAGATTAATTTCACTTCCTGTTTCAACACACAATTCATCTGTGTTGCAATAACCGTACCGTTTCAGCACAATTGGCCACGTCATCTGTATGCAATAAGGCAAGGATCTCTGGTATATTATATGTGATGAAAATACCCCGATTATACTTAGTTCGTAATTTTTTAAAAACTAAATCAGCAATAAAAAGACAAAAAAATAATTGGGCTTAGAATACATTTTTGTCTTGTTCCTACATTGCAGTTGAAATATCTGGAGTAGTAGATGAAAAGGCTGATTCTAGCGCAAAGGTCATTTTCACCCCCTCCCAACTCTCAGAACAAATATAAATTACTCTCTCAGAGACCCTAAAATCCCACCCCAAAACAATATCAAAAAAAACCAAAAGGCTGATTCTAGCGCAAATATATTTTGAGATTAAATGAGTCTCATCAGAAGGCAGGTAAAATTTTCTTTTGAAGCACTTTGGAGAAATCAGGTAAGTGATATTATTTACTAATTTTAGATAAAATTTTATACCTCATCACCAATGATTAATGTTTCAACTGATGATATTAAAAATATTTCATTATCACGATGATAGAGGCTAAACTTTATTTTACCGCTCACACGCCGACGAGATTCGAACAAATCTTTTATTTGTGGTTTGTTAAGAGGATATTTTTTGTCGATAAAATATATTTTTGACCGATCGAGATCAATTGTAAGTTTAGTATATTTTTGTTGGCTAATCGGACTGTAAAAGTTTTTAAATTCTTCTACCAACTTTTGATACAATTGCTCGAGGTAATTGAAATACTCGCTGTCATCAGATCTGATAAGCGAAAGTTTTAGCTTGTCACGAGTTCCACTAAAACATATACCTGATGTTTCATTATTAATTTCAACTGTCAATTGTTTGCCGTCAATCATTAGATATTTGATTTTGTTACTGTAGCTATTTGTCACTGTTAAATTTTCAAACATTATTTTTAAAGTTTAGATAAAATTTCAGTTGGAAAAGATAATGTCAAGGATAGATCTGTCATCGTGACAATACCCAAGTGCAAATGTATCTACTCCATTTTCACAATAACGTTTATCATCAAAATTACTCAATCCGCGTTTGATAATGACATCTGTTTCAAGTTTATGATGATTTGTCCGAATAGCCATTGCTCTTATAAAACTAATACCGCCGTCGAGAGCGTACTTGTAGTCATCAAATTTCATAAACTTTTTAACAAAATCACGAGGCAGACCTTTTGCTTTTTTTGTTATTTTATTATTGTCTAACAATACGGCATACATTTTACTGCGTAATCCGATAAAATATTTGATAGCGCTCGAGTTCATTTCATCTTTGAACTTACCAATAATCTTTTTATTTGTGTCGTCATGAAATTTACTGTCACGTGGGTAATCAGAAAGATCAAACAGATATCTATTATCATACATATCCTGATAGACGTCCTCGCATTCGATTTCATATACGAGCGAATCAGTATCAGTAAATAATAATCTACTGGCCGGCCATTGATTTTTAACAAAATTATAATGAAAATCGTACATCAGCCACTTTGATAAATCTAACACTGAAGCTCCAACGTAGATCGGCTTGTTTAGTTTTAGATTTGTCTTTCGTCGCTGTACCGCGACAAGATTCTCATTAAAAATTTTCATGCTCACAAAATCATCGTCTGACACAAGTTTGTTTCTGCGATTGATATCATTAACTAGCTCGATATTTACGCGTTTTCTAATATTTTCCATCGTCTTACCGAACACCGAATTATTCATCAGTTTGAAGAAGTTTTTCTCAAAATCAGTTTTAGCTACAGCTCTTCTCGAAGTGTTCGAATTAATGTAACCTCTCATCCACGGCGACTGATTAAATTTTAGTACACGATGAACTTTCCTCAGCACAAGACCAGCATCTACTGCTTGTTTTAAAACTTTGTAATGCAAAACATAATTTTTTTTATCGAGTAAATTTGGTACTAGCTTTTTGACCATGGAATTTTGTCTTGGTGATGCTGCCGCCTGTTGTTCTTCAGATAACAAACTATAATCTATTATCATTGATTCTGCGCAGAAAGGGTAATCGTTATGCAATTTGTGTAGTGAAATAGGATAATCGAGATCAACCTCAACGAAATACGAAACATCGTCGGGTATCTTTTTTTCTGTCTCTGATAGAAATTGATCAACCGTGATCCAATGAAATCCACCAAATGGCATTGGTTCTGCCATCGAATATCCGTACAAGTTATTACAATCTAGATAAACTATATACTTCGAAGGAAGCTCAGGATTATACTCTTTCAAATATTTGTTGTTTGCTTCAGCATACTTCTTCGTTATCACGCTAATACCGCCTCTAATACCTTTCTCAATAAAATTGAACATGTCAATGTCAGTCAGTAATTCTAACCTTACCTTACTAAACTTTAATAGAGCATCCCACGACAGCCCTGGAGCAGAATAATACCAGCAAGGATCTAGTCCGTAATTATTATAACTCACTTCACGAAAACTTTCAAAAACATCTGCTAGTAATAACACGTCAGTTTTCAAGTACAAATCATGATAATCACCAAACGCCTTGCAATCAAATCTATTCCAGATATCTTGTGCGTATTTGTAATCGTCATCGGTGATATTTTCATTTTTGAGTTGCGAGTAAAATTTCTCTTTGTCAGGTAGCGAAGTTTCATCAAATTTACTCCAGTCGTCGAGATACTCATACGGAAATACTCCTTTTTTAGCTAGTAAATTAAATTTGTCTCCAAAACAGTCTTGTAGGTTATTAAATTTACTACAACCTTTTACTAGCTCATCTAACGATGCTGCTATAAACTGCAGGCTGTCAATAAAACGTAATTTACCTAGCGTAACTGACATATACTTTTCAAAATTATTTGGAATGCATTTGATGTTATTATCGAGTTTTAAACGAGATTTTACATCAGGATCACCAAAAGCTTCTACGATAATGTGGCTGTCATATCCTCGAAAGTTGTGAAGAATAACTGGAATAAAATCTGGAGCATGAAATTTCAAATTACACTGATCATGAGCCGCTCCACGATACTGTCCGGTCAAATGACAATGGTCATGTACTTTATTGTTCCTGACGTTGTTATCGTCAAAAGCTTTTTCACAAATATGACAAATTTCCGCTTGCTCGTGATCGGATTCTTGTTGTGGTGTCAATTTTATCATCGGAGTTACTCTTTTCAAACGATAAGCTATATGATCAACTTCGCTGATCAATTGCTTGAGAAGCCAGACAGCTGGATTTTTACCACGATAGAGTTGGATTGGTTTAGATAATCTCGAATCAGCACAACAAACTATCTTATACGCTACTCCGCACGGAACATGATTTTGAGTTTTCCTTGTACTCGATTGGTTAGGATCATTTTCTGCGCTAAGTACAGGTTGAAGTAGGCATTCGAAATCGGCGTATATGACGAAAGGAATTTTTAGTTTGTGATTATAATTGACAAAATACAATAAACTATCTTTTTTAGATGGCATCGTTATTCGTTGTATGTCACTACAGTACTGCAAATGCTTTTGTAATGTTTCATTGTCTGTACAACCGTGCAAGCAGCGATAACAAAAGAACTTTTTCTTGTTATTTTTATTGTACTGTTTACCAACTAGTCCATTGAAGTTTTTGATCCAAACGTAATGATTTTTATAAAACAGTAAGTTTATAGTCGATTGTGAAGCTTTTTCTGAAATATACCTAGGATAGACGTTTTCTTTTTCATCTAGTCCGAAAACGTTAATCGAAACATTATTTTGCTTTTCAAACTTTGGTATTTGATTTTCTGCCACTGGAAAGTTGATATCCTTAAAATTTAATTTTGATACGTGACTAATATACTTCTCAACACGACCAGCGTCTTTTTCTACTGGAAATAGCGCAGAAAGAACAGCCCATTGGAAACATTTGTCATCGACGTTTTTTACGTTTATACAGCATTTTTTATTTTTTATTTTTGGTGGCAGGTCGATGTATGAACTACCGCGTAATGCGTTATATTTCATCGTGTGAAACAAAATTTCTTTGATCATTTCAAACTTCCAACCCGAACCAGATTCAGTAAATTCCTCTATCTTTTTCCAAATTTCTTGATGTATTTCATTAGCTAGTGATGAAAGATCAGTCCCAAGCAAAACGCGCCTTGATTTTGCGTTAATGTAAGGGTCTATAGTTTCTGTGTTAGTCGATTTTTCCGTCACAAGTAGTTTTGAAAATATAACGTGATATTGCACTAATATTTTTAGACCCTTATGTTTTTCAAGCTCACGTTTTACAGTCGTCTGTATCAGATGAAAGAGATTTGTTTCAGTAAAATTTACTAAAACATTTTGATTATCAAACTGATAACTATTATCAAAACCCGCAAAAGCAGTAGCTATTTTAACAGGTTCTCCAATAAGTCTCTTCTTGGCTATATCACGCAATTTCATCATTGTATACTATAGTGCAATCTCTAATTGATAATTTACTGCACACTGCGCATGCGCTAGAAAAACAATTAGAGATATAAAATCCTTATAGTATAATGACAAGCGCATATGAGCAAGAGACATATCACGTTTATCCAAAGTACAACCTATACGCTGGAAATGCATTAGGTTCGGTTATTAACATCAAAACTGGAATATCTGTTGGAAAAGCAACGTCAGCGGGTTATACGATTAGTGTAAAAGGGGATAATAATGAGAGAATTACGATGTTTAGAAAAGATTTTATTTACACGTTGTTCTGCGATGATATTCCAGAGGGACAGCGTGTATATCATGTGAACGGTAAAGTCACTGATGATAATATTGAAAATTTGTCCTTACAAGACGAGTTTCAGCCGCACCAGGTCTTTGATTTATATGAGGTTAACGATCGCGGTACTATAAGAAACAGAAAAACTAAAAAAGTTCTTGGTAACATGAACAATATGGGATATCCCATAATAAAAGTTAGAGGAACATTGACAGATTTTGTTAACTATTTATCGCATCGTTTTGTTTACGAGGTATTCAACGGATCTATACCCGAAGGTTTTGTTATTAATCACATTAACGGTATAAAAACTGATAATCGATTGGAAAATCTAGAATTAGTTACCCAGCAGGAAAATGTAAGAAAAGGACGAGGTGGTAGTATTAATTTTAGATATCCGGCTAAACCTGTTGTTTCATTAAATCTCATAACAGATGAAGAAATTCAATTTCCTTCAATCTCATCTGCAGCAAGGTATTTTGATATAAATCCTAGTACAGTAAAGTTTGTTGCTGATAGAGTAACAAGCTCAACTTTTTCAAGAGAATATAATGCTAGTATTATTTTTAGATATGATGATTAATAATATTTTGTAATTCGGTTTTAGTCAAGCAGTGATGAGCAAATGCTATGATATCATCGCAATCAAATTTTAGCGTCGTTATTGTATTTTCACTGATTTTTTTTTTTCTGCTTTTGTTAGTAATATTTTGTGAGAATCACCTTGCATTACAATAACATCAACAGAATATCCACTATAACCCGACAAGCATTTTCTTACCGCTTCGGTTAGTTCGTTGTAGTTTAACACCTTAACTTTTTGATGATATTTTACCTCGTCAGTCATCTTATAAGAACAAATTAGACAAAAGTATATTATAATATGAACTTGATGAAACGACTCGCTCAACTATCCAGCGACAGTGTCAGCGATAAGGTCGCCACAATCTCTAACTATATGATAGACAAATCTGCTGGTTATAGCGAAGATGATATTTTGTATAACAATGAATCTGACGACGATGAAATAGTCTCTGTCGCTGACAGATCAAATTACAGCAGATCAACCACTAGAAAATACAATGTCAAGTATCATATTGCAAAAAAAATTTTGATATTTGATTTTACCATTGCCGAACAACAACTATTTTGGCAGCTGATCAGACCTTTCTTAAACATTAAAATTTCAGGTCGACAGAAAAATATAAAATTTGATTTCATCTTTGTCAAACTTTTTAATCTGATGACGATCTCTGACGATCGCAGACAGTATCTCATATCGTTATGCAAACCAGTAAAATGTAAATCTATCAAACAAAAGTACGAGGAAATCTATGGAAACATTATTTCGCAGTCGATAAAATCGACCGGGTTGGTATCCAACTATTGAACTTGTCGCTATACCCGCGCCACTTGACGAGGCTTTTATTACCTTTTCTCCTAATCACTTTTTCGATAACGAAAACATCTTGTTCGGTTTTCTGTAATTCTTGCTCGTAGAAACTTCCGATTATAGGCTCACCTAATGAATCCTTCAACGAGTATGTTACAGGTATTGTTAGAAGTACTTTATCAACTACAAATACTTCTTCGCTCCAGTTTGGAGTAAATCCTTTTTCAAATACTTTCTTCGTCAGAGAAATCCGAACTCTATCACCTACTTTAAACTTGTGTCTGCGGTACATGTTTTCATTCGCTAATATCGGATTTTTAATAGCGTCATTGGGTGATAATGAAAGGGTTCGATGTTTTGTGTTATTATACTCATCAACGATTTGAGAAAGGTCATCGATGTACCTGTTGGTGTTTTTAGCTGTCAAATGTTTGTGTATTTTTTCGTTGAGCGTGCGATTAAATCTTTCAACGATAACGCTTTTTCCTTCGTTTCCTGTAACGTATTTTTTAATATTATTTTGTTCTAAAAATTGCTCAAACTTTTTGTTGAAAAACTCTGCTCCATGATCAGTCCAGATTTTGTTTGGTTTTCTTTCAGTACTCGTTATTATTTGTTTTAGCGCATCAGTGATTGACGTTCCTGTTTTATCTGAAACTGGCACACTAAAAGCGTATTTGCTGAAAACATCTGTGACATTAAACAAATATTTCTTATTATCGTTAAACGAAGCTAGATTGGACACATCAACCAAATCTATTGCCCAAATGTCATCTACAGCATTGGCAACAACTTTACGTCTCGGAAACTTTTTTTTTTAGGTCTGTGTAGC
>JAECUM010020225.1:0-65811 GCA_016617855.1 Megalonaias nervosa
CTAATATGCTGGCAGCTGAATGCATTAAAGGCAATCACATCCAAGAGGACTGATTTTGAGCATACATTTGCAGATAGACAGTCAAACTGACCAAAGATCATATGGCCATTCATCAGGAGGTTGCTGCTTAAAAGTGACCATTGTAATGTACCTCAGTATAAGGGGACCTCACCTTTAACATGGTACACTTACATGGCTCTAATGAATAGTGTTACAATGAGGAAGTTATTTATACAGATATCTCGTAAAGATACAGCACTATGTCACTTGTATTATACCCATGAATAGTATTATATTGAGGGAGTTATTTATACAGATATATGTTAAAGGCACACCACTATTTACACTTGTATGTCTCCCATGAATAGTGTTATGGGGGAAAGTTATGTATTTATATAGATATTTGTTAAAGACACAATACTATGTACACTTGTATGGTTCCCATGAATAGTGTTATAATGAGTGAGTACTGTACACATATCTGGTAAGAACACAGCACTATGTACACTTATACGACTCACATATTTGGTGTTATAGGGAGGACGTTCTGTGCACAGAGACCTGGTAAGGACACAGCACTATGTTCACTTGTATGGATTCAGTGAATAATGTTATAGGGAGGGAGTACTGTATATAGATATCTGGTAAAGACAATATTATGTACACTTGTATGACTCTAATGAATGGTGTTATAATGAAGGAGTATTGTACACAGATATCTGGTAAAATCACAGTACTATGTACACTTGTATGACTTCCATGGATAGTGTTATAATTAGGAAGTACCCTGTACGTATATCTGGTAAAGACAATGTAATATCATTGCACTCTGAATTATTAGAGAATTTTAAAATACACAACAGGCATTAACAAAAGAATGAGAGTTTATTGGGAACATGATAGTTTTGATACAGGGAAGGCACACACTTTCAGCAGCAAGAGCTCTCATGGCCATGATCCTATAAAGCATTGAATGTGATGATTGTGAATTTTTATGTCGATATCACAAAAAGAAAAAAAGATTTTGTCATTTGAGGTGTTTCAAATGTTTGGAAGTCAAACTTTCTGAACCATGTGGGAAGTAATGAATATATACATTCCTTAAAAGCTGAAAAAGAGACAAAAAGCAATTCTTTATTATTATATTGGACAAAGTGTTGGACATGGCTGATGCAAGTAAGACGATGCTTTTTCAAAATGCCCATTCATCCATTTGACAAGTACTGGTCACTGAATGAATTTTAAATTGATATGTGTTACAGAATTTTTAGGTCATAAATCTCATAGATCTCAACAAATTTCTTTTTCATATGTTGCTGATATTACTTAATTTTGAAACACCATTTATTTCCATATGAACTTAGACAGTTCTTCATGAACATATATGAATACCACCAATTTATATTTTGTGGGTTCGGAAAAGATCAAATATAAGACAACAGTGGGATCTTTTTTCTGCAATTTTCTTAGCAGCAGTAAACATATCAATTCATCTTGAACCAAAATACCATGTAAAAATTATTTGTTCACGAATTTCTAACTATTTACTAGTACATGTATACTGTTTCATCTTTATAAATCAAAATATCCATTCTTAAATGGTTGTTTTTTAAGATGCAGCTGTGCCAGGAAAGGAGGCATATTCCCATTCATCTACCAATTGATAAGAAACCCATGCATACAAATTACCAATTACATGACACTGTGGTTTTAATTACTCATAGTACACACTGACTAATAGTTTGTGTTGTTTAAATAAAATATGTTTGTTTTCTTTTCCAGCTGACAAAACAAATAAATCAGAGGTGATTATCAGAAAAGTGGAAGGTAAATTTGAGTTGTATTATAAATGTTAGAAATTGTATGATCATAAATTGTAGCAAATTTAGCAGTGGAGAATCAGATTGATAAAAAAATTACCTATGATCATAATAGTAACATATAATACTCCTTTCATGATTTGACACACTTGATAAGAAACACATCTCCCATATGTAACACATTTTATCTTTGTTTTCTTGAGTAGAAAGATTTCCTGATAATTAGCATATTTCCTACATGTAACACATTTTTTGTTTGCTTTCTCTTGTAGAAGTGTTTCCTGATAATTAACATATCTCCCACTTTTGACACATTTTATCTTCATTTTCTCTTGCAGAATGTTTTCTTAATACAATTTACTTAGCCCACTGCCACTTTCAAATTACTGTTAACAGGGTCAGTGTCATGATAAAAAACATTGATAATGTTCAGTAAGTGGGGTCTGTCCCTAGGGCGTTTCATCATAAAATTCCTCTGATATGAAACATGGGTATGTTCAGTAAGCAGGATCTGTACCTATGGCTTATCATGATGAAAATACTTCCCCACATCTTAGTGTGATGAAAATACTCTATGTATAAAACATGGATATGATTGTAAGCAAGATCAGTCCCCATGTCTTAGCATGATGAAAATACACTGTCTACAAAACACGGATATGTGTGTAAGCAAGATCAGTCCCCATGTCTTAGTGTGATGAAAATACTCTGTCTACAAAGCATGGATATGTTTGTAAGCAAGATCAGTCCCCATGTCTTAGCGTGATGAAAATGCTCTGTCTACAAAACATGGATATGTTTGTAAGCAAGATCAGTCCCCATGTCTTAGCGTGATGAAAATACTCTGTCTACAAAACACGGATATGATTGTAAGCAAAATCAGTCCCCATATCTTAGTGTGATGAAAATACTCTGTCTACAAAACACGGATATGATTGTAAGCAAAATCAGTCCCCATCTCTTAGTGTGATGAAAATACTCTGTCTACAAAACACGGATATGATTGTAAGCAAAATCAGTCCCCATCTCTTAGTGTGATGAAAATACTCTGTCTACAAAACACGGATATGATTGTAAGCAAGATCAGTCCCCATGTCTTAGCATGATGAAAATACTCTGTGTATAAAACATGGATATGTTTGTAAGCAAGATCAGTCCCCATGTCTTAGCATGATGAAAATACTCTGTCTACAAAACATGGATATGTTTGTAAGCAAGATTAGTCCCCATGTCTTAGCATGATGAAAATACTCTGTCTACAAAACATGGATATGTTTGTAAGCAAGATCAGTCCCCATGTCTTAACATGATGAAAATACTCTGCGTATAAAACATGGATATGTGTGTAAGCCAGATCTGTACCTATGAGTTAGGAAGATCAGTCCCCATGTCTTAGTATGATGAAAATACTTTGATTATAAAACGTGGATATGTTCAGAAGCAAGATCTGTCCCCATGGCTTAACATTATGAAAATACTCTATGTACAAAACATTGACATGTGCAGTAAGTGGGGTCTGTTCCCTGGGCTTATCATTATAGCAATGTCCTGAGTATAAAATATATCATATGTTATAACATATAAAACAGACATGCTCAGTAAGCAGGGTCAGACCCATGACTTATCTTAATAAAAATACTCTATTAATAAAATACAGGTACGGTCAGTAAAAAGCATTGTTCCCAAATGTTAGTCAAGATAAAAGATGGATATGTTCAGTAAATAGACTCAGCCCCCAGGGTTTATCATCAGAAAAAAATATACTGAGTACAAAACATGGGTATGTTCAATAAGGAAGGTATGTCCCCTAGGTTTATCATGATAAAAATACTCTGAGTATCAAGCATGGATATGAAAAGCAGAGTCAGTCCCAAGTGATTATCATCAGAGAAATATCCTGAGTACAAAACTTGGGTATATCCAGTATGCAAAATGTTGTTTCATATCTGCTGCATTAAAAAAATTTGTGATAATGAAATGACACTAAAATCGGAGAGTGACAGATGATGAGGATGAAAATATATGTCAAGCAGATACTGTAATTCTAACATGATAGACCTTACTTGGTAGTAAGCCATTCTGTACTTTTAAAATTTCTAAAAAGCAAAAATAAGAAAGCATTGCCCAATGAAAAACTGCCTCTCCCATTTATATTTTACCATACACATGCCCTGGTCTTTTCAAAGGAGAAATATTATTCTGTATTTCTCTGTAATTTGTGTTCACTTTAAAATATTTTTTTCAGGTATCCAATTAATTGTAAATGTAGGTAAAAGTTAATTATCATTATCCCTGTGCTTGTAAAGAATGGTAAGATATTGTGTTTGTATGGATGAACACTTGGTCATGTATGTGTAATGTTCCTGATCTCCTGGAAGAGGTAATTTTACTTAAATTTCCAATAACTTTAGAGCTTTATATCCCAACTGTCAATTAATTGGCATGTATGATCAATGACCTTTGTGCTCATTTAGATGTGTGTGTATTGTGTCTTTACTCACCCATCCCTCCTCCTGGATCCATTCCTGATACTACCAGCCTCTTGGGGATAACATTTAAAGAAGCTATACTCTTGAACTGTTGAATGTTTGTATTTTGCAAGCACACCAACATATTGTAACAGCTTCTCAATGGTCTGCAGAGGAAATGGGCATTCAATGTAGAGTATGTGACAGTTGCATCTATTGACTAATTTTAACTAAAATAATATGGGATTTAAATAATCAAACCAGTCACAATTGTTTTTGCATACTACATCAGCTTCTTTAGGCAGTGGCTAAACAAAAACTCACATGAATTTAAGACCTCCTTGATGCAGGATTAACAGTGTTGGATTAATGGTACCATAAAATGTAATGATGTAGAATCAGACATACATAAGATATGATAGGTTTTGGGTGGCCGCATATCAGAAAGTTGATGGAAAACAAATACTTAAATGAATAAAAAGAACACTTACTAAATTGTCCTATTTATAGTCTCATACAAATTAAATATGTATGAAAACTTGTATGACAGTTTTGATTAACAGAGCTGACACCGAGTTACATGAATTGTGTCCAGTAATTAGAACAAACACCATATAGGGAAAAAAAGTTAGTAAAAATGTTGATTACAGTAATTTAACAGCCAAACCAAAACCTCTGTTGGACAACCAGGTTTACAAACCTGGTTGGCACGGGACACCCATACGTATTTTTAATTGTTCTATGTCCGCAATATAAGGACTGTTCCAGTAATACATGCATGATACCCAGGGAAGGCACTTTGAATGTGAAATAGTCACCTATAAATGTAGGAAGAATTTTGTGTAATGTTCTAGTGAACTTTTAGTAACCAGAGTAACCTGGTATATATCTGTTAAAAACTGCCTTACCTGGGTGCCTTGCATGTTGTAATTGAATATCCTTATTATATCATATAACTATTTGTTGTTGTTGTTGTTGTTGATGTGGGGCTTAACGCCATTTTTCAGCACACGATAGGCTATACATGGCGGTCAGTATTAATGGTGGAGGAAGAAACCGGGAAATCCCCGGAAAGAACCACCGACCCACGAGAAGCTACTGGCAAGCTTTCTCACATATCCACATTCGCCGAGTCCCATATAACTATTTCATATAATGTTTGCTTTAATTAGTGTACACCCCTTTTTTGAGTCAAAACTTGAAAAAACTTGCCCTTTTTATTGGATGCAAATTGGATCCATTCGTTAGTTTCATGCCTTGTGAGTTTGAAGTGTCTCCTAAAATAATGCTGCCTACAACAGCTACAACATCAGAGGCTGACCATTTATTTTTCAGGTTGGGCAGGGGGGTTTCATTCAGGGCAAGATTATTTTTCTCATACTATTTGAGGGCCAGAAGATATGTTTTCAAAATATCCAAAGACCATCCCACCCCTCATCCCCAAAAATTAAATGGTGAGTCATTCATGATTTTCTTGGAACTTACCTGATGCATGACTGATATCTCTTTACCACTTAACTTAATGGGTATTATCAGTCTCAGAAACAAATTTTGCATACTCATAATTAAACAGTACCAGAGTGAGAGATACAATGCACTTTCAAAGAGGAGAGTGCAAAAACATAGACGAAGGGAGCTAATTATTCCATATGTACATATACATGATGGGGACACTGTTTATATTGTCATTGTATACTTATTATGATGGGGTAAACCCATGAAATTTACACAAATAATAATTTCTTATGTTGCCAGTGTGGGGTATTATGTCAACTGGGGTACATAATATTTGTCTGTAAGAAGGTGCATCAGATCACATTTCAATCTTTGCTGAAAATAACAAGACTCTATAAGCCAAAGACCCATGAAAACCCAAATTGTAATTCTGTTATTCTTTTCTTTATTACTATACTCTTAAAATATTTACTCTAATATACTAAGGAATTCCTGTCTTGTTTTAGCCAAAAACTTATTTATCAAATGCCACACAATGAAAGACTTTGTGTTTTGGTGAAATCCTCATTTTTAAATTATTTACAATTTTATGAAGATAGTTCTTGGTGTAACTTTGATTTTTCTTCAATAGTTATCAGGTTGAAGACATTCCAAGGAGAAGTTGCTTTAGCAAAGGAATGGAACGAAAACCTTACAGACCCTACTTCACCTGTGTACAAACAGGAAGCCAACAACTTCATATCTGCTGTAAGATTAATGTTTGATCTTTATTATTCTTTCCCCAATTGTTCTAACCTGTGTAAGTGTGGTACATCACTTTCTGACAGTGCTGATAGCATGGTGGCAACAGTGACAATAGTGGCATCAACAGTGTTGGGTTTGGAAAAACATTTTGTGTTCAAGTCCAATATACAATGGTGTACATCAGAGTAATATATGGATGCTTGTTCAACACATCAGTTTGTAAAAATGTGTCAGCATATTGCCTTCTTTTCATCTTGATTGCTTTAGTATAGAGTGTGTCAGAGGTGGCATTTTTGTCAGCCATGATGGCATTGTTGTCGATGGTGATATGACTCTAAGTTCAAGCATCTTAAAATGATACTTAACATGCATCAGAATGCTGTCCTAAGGCAACATTTTGCTATCACCTCATAAATATATATTCATCAGAAAATTGCAAAGACTTCTTGCAGCCTGGTATTGTAGAAAAAAGTTTTTTTCTCAGGATATAAATATTATATTTAAATTTTATGAAACAGTTTCCAGAAACAATTTTTGTTATAGGAATCTGAGCTGAAATATCTGGATTTTGTAGACCAGCTGTGCTTTAGTACCAGATTGTTGATGCACATATGTATTTTGTTGTACAGTGGTAACAATATATTTTTTAATTTTGGGGTGGAAAATACTTACACAGTTTTATGGTTGGTGGCAGAATTGTAACTCCATGCATGTTTTAAGACAAAAGTTCTTAAATTTGTAGAAAGTTGATTTTAAAGCATACATCAAATCTGTTGCACCTATTAAAATAAATTCCATCTGATATTGTTTGTACAACTTAAAATGTAATGAAACGTGTATAAAAATTACACATAATTTTCTTTGGTCTTGCCAGTGAAAGCAAATAGGACAAAGTAATCACTTTGTCAATGGTAGTTGCCAAATACTGAGAGTCAACGCGTGCAGTGTCTAGTCTCCACTGTATACCTGTATCAGTCAACAATAACTATGGACTTGACAGTGAAGTTCAGCCCTATGTATTGAACAGATTTTACAGAAATAATATATCATAGAGAGTTGAGATGTGGGAGCCCAGTAGTAATCACTATAGCATATGCCTTTATGTAGTATCATATAGTGCAGACAAGAATGTAGGCAGCACCAACGTTAGCAAACCTGAGGCCTGATTTGGATTGTTTTGGTGGGGCCCATGAATTTACACACAGGGCCCCAAGTGAACAAGGCATTTGAAATAAACTTTTAAACAAGTTTTATTTGATATTGAACTTAAAATATTTTTCCATTGCTTTACAATTACTTTCTCTTCATAGAATAATTTTTAAACGTTACTAATGCATGGGGCCCAGTGAGTGTGGGGTCTGAATTGGTCCAATCAGCCTAAGGCTGGCCCTGAATGCAGGTAGCATTAATTTAGATTTTATTTCAGTTTAAGAATATCTATTAAGCTTTTCAAAATTAACATATCTCAGAAAAATAACAGTCTTCACAAATGTTTCAACTTTTAAATACATGTTTGGAGTATTGGTCTTATGCAAGCTTGGTAAATAATTATGGAATCATTACATTTAAAAAACTAATGTTTATTCTAAATTGCTGTCATATATTTAAAGACCCAGATTTGTCTTTCTGCCTTTCTGTGTCCCACTTCCTAAACAAAAGGTTGCGAGTTAAAAACTTGCGGTGGCACCCAAATTTTTTAATACATTTTTTGTATTTGTAGGTTCAAACTTTCATTTAAACTTGCTCATCCCAACTTTTTTATTTTTTCTTTTTTACTTTCATTTTATTTTTATGTTGAAACTTTCTTTTATCACTTCCATTCTAGGACAGGCAGTCTGGCTGTCAAACAAGAGATCACAAGTTCAAAACTGGTGGCAGCATCCCAATTTTTTTTACTTCTCTTTTATTTTTAAAATTTCTTTTAAACTCCCTCTTCCCATTTTTAACATTTTTTTTTTACTCCTTTATCTTGCAACTTTCTCTTATCACTCCCATCCTAGAATGGGCAATTATTTGTCTTTTTGTGTTTGCATGCTGACAAACAATAGGAAAGGAGTTCAAATTTCATGGCAGCATCCCAGATTTTTGTACTGTTTTTGTACTTATATGTTTAAACTTTTTTAAAACTCACTCATCCCAATTTTTTGATTTTTTTAATTATTTAACTTTTTTCATTCCCGTCCTAGGATGGGCAATTAACCTAGGCTTTGACAGCTTTGTTGATCTGACATCCTTGTCAAAGAACCATGTGGTCAAACCCAAAGCGTAGAAGCGGGGTGAGAGTGGTAATTTTAAAAGTGTCATGTGACTACTCATTTCTTGCTATATTCCTAACCTCATATCAGGCAAATTTTGCACCAGTCTTTCATGACAAAGTTTATCCACCAGAAATGAGAATTTATATCTTTTCATTTTTATGACATTACAATATTTAATTGTTTTAATAATTACTCATATCTGTTTGAAAATGTGTTCTTTTCGGGCAGAGGTGAGGGATATGTGGCATTGGCTGGAGTTGTGCTAGATAATTTCTGTCCTTTATGCGGGAGTTGTTCTCATTCCATGTTTGAAAATTATGAGAACAATTCTAGATTTTTTGGAGGAAATGATGTTGAGCTTTTTTTGCCCAACAATAATGTTGTGTCCTATGATATTACACTGTTCTTACGTACATTTGCCTTTCCATCTGTGTGTCTTTTTAATTTTGCTTTATATCACTGCATTGGTGCACTCGTGTTCCATGAACAAATCAGTGAATTTATTCCTTTTTTGTTTTAGATGAATCATATATATGGAAACAGTGCAGACAAGGACAGATACAATGGCACAGTTGTGGATGGCTTCAGGTGAGTGTGATTGTTTCATTTCATTTGTAATTAGGACCCTACATTGAGATGTGGGAGCCCATTAGTAATCACTATAGCATGTGTCTTTATGGTGGAGTTATTGCCCATTTCCTATCAATGGAATTATTTCCCTTTTTGATGGAGTTATTGCCCTTTTCCTCTCATTATTACATCTCTACTATAGCATATTCTTGTAATCATCATATCTCAGGAACAAATCAACATCTTCTGAAGCGTCTTGGTATGTACTGATGCGAATTAGTGTGTTCATTGTCTCATAGACCTAAATGTGTTTTTATGGATTTTGTTTATTCAGTTCCAATATTGATAGAGTTATAGCCCTTGAAAATATACCTTTTCTCTATGCATGGGATGTTGTTTCTAACTGGCATAGCTCAAGAACAATTCAGCATGTTTGGATGCAATTTGGTACGAACATTGTAACAAAGACTAACATGTGCTTTCTATGGGTTTAGTTTTCTTTACAAGGGTTATGGCACACAAATTTCTTGTCCTCGTGACTTTGGTTTTAACAAGATAACATCAACGCAGTTTGATGTGTTACAAGAATCCAATTTGGCTTGTGGCTTTAAACTGATGAGACCGTGAATGAATTTAATTTCCAGCATTGCACAGCATCATTTACAGAGGTTATGGCCCCTGATTGCCCAACCTACTGACATTGGTTTTGATAGCACAACTTTAGTACCAGTAAGCTTTGTTGGATTTCAAAAACTTTGGGATGAAGTTTTACATCAGTGAGACCTTGTTCGGATTTCATGTTAAGAGCTCCACAATTAGAAGAATAATGACCGTTGATTGACTATCACTATTACTTTGTTTTCCACAGCATAAATTTAATAGGTAATACTGCATTTCGCTCAAATTTGTCATGCAGATTTATGGATATTACTTTAAATGAATTGGATTTCATCATCATTCAAAATAATAATGGCCGTTGAGTGCCAATCTTCTTCAAGCTTAAGTTTTCCAGCAGATGTGCAGCTGTTTACAATTCTGCTGAGCAAACTGTAATGAACTGGGCCTTCTGTGTTGCATCCATGGCTGTTACATTTAGTTATAATGGTAATATTTGAATCCTTTTAGCAGGAAGACACAGACTATTCAGTGGATTTCAGGAAATCAAACTTGAATTTTCATTTGGCAATGGTGAGCCATTGAAGTTATTCCATTTTATATCAAGCACATTAATGTTCAGCCAAAACTGGAACAGATTGTAATGAGAGAAAGAGATAAGCACTGGATCATTGGGAATCAGATTTTGTTGTTCTTATTTCAGGCATATATCTAAACTTATGTTTATTAATCAAATAACGTTTTGTCAAAATGCAAACTGTAACAGTTAATAGAGATTGCTCATCCAAGTAAGGCTGTTCCTAACTACAGAGTCTCTCAGTTTATGGTAATGGTCATGGATCTCATTCATTGTTTGAATTGCTTAAATTGTATTTTGTCCTTGTTGCTAGAATAAGTTCAATTACTGTTTCCTTTGGTTAAAGAGAACCAATTATAATGTGATTTTACATCAATAAATATCCACTTTTTAAATTATTGGCTAGGAGGATTTGGATTTCAATCTCTCCATGCTTAAGGCTTGGTGTTCTTTCTGTGTACCCAAATATAGTCTGCAATATTAAAAATAGTAACAAAGTGTATGATCTTACTAAAATTTTCATAAAGTATATATCCTTTCACCCTTATCATCAGTTACTATATGTCAAGGGAAGCAACTTTAATTTAGGTAAATAATTAGACCTGACATTAGTTATTCCCCATGGATAATGTTCCATGAATGGTCATACTTGAAACAATAATAAAAAATGTTTTTAAAAGGATCTCAAAACATTTCTCAAATAATATTTTCATATATTTATATAAATTCTAGTGACATTAAATGAAAAGAAAATTTGGACAAATATGAAGATTATTTATAGCAGTATATGTACAATGATAAAAGGACCATGAATAAAACTATTTCTGTTTGTTTTTATTATATAAAATAGTTGACCTTGTTACCTTGAAAGCATACCCTTATGCCCTAACAACATACCCTGATGCCCTGGATATGTACCCTGTTGCCCTGACAGCATACACTGATGTCCTGAACATGTACCCTTTTGCCCTGAGAGCATACCATGATGCCCTGAACATGTACCCTGTGGCCCTGATAATGAAACTGCATCTTTATGAGTTCAATCGTTCAATTTGTCTCCTTTTCAAGACATAAGCATTTCATTGCTTCAATGAGCAGATGAACATCTTTGCCTTTTAATGTGATATTAATTATCCTGCTTTGAGTGCCCCAACATGAAAGCTGTGTCCTTAATCAGGAGACAATGCTGATTTTATGGCATGGATTCGGAATTGGAAGTATTGTACCCTATGCAAAGGGGACAAAGGTTTACTATAAAAAAAATTTGGCTAAAATGCATGGCAGATACAAAGGTCTTTCACTACTTGATGTACATCATCTTCACTAGCCATGGTTCTGATACAGTAACCTTATCTACACCTTGGCAGATCGAACAGTTATATTGGTGCTTTGTCCTAGTGACATCTATTGGATTTCATGAGTTGCTTCCCTTAGTATGTAATGCTAACTAACCAATAGTGTGGTGCATTGTACATTGGCCGAAAATGGTTGGGGTAATTGACCTAAAATGGATTTTGGAATTTAAAATCGAAAGTATGACTATGTACCAGAGGGAAACCATTACAGGTGTATTTGAGAGAAAGGTATTTGTGCAAACACAGATGGGCTAAAGAAAATTGTTTATTTATCAATCCATTCAAGTTGTGTGATCCTTTTGTCTCAATCATGCAGGAACAGTGTTCAAATTTAAACAACTCAAGTTTGATTGGATGTGGTGGGTTGCTGACGCATCCAGTGAAATTCACAGACTTGAATATCTGCTCAATATGCCAAGGTGTAGATACGATTATCACTTTGGAACCTTGGCCAGTGAAGATGGATGTACATCTGTAAACTTTGTTTTCTTTTGGAATTTGCTAACTAGCAGGATTTTATTTATGAATTCAACTGAACACAATAAATTTTGTATAGTAGATTTTGTTCATAGCAGTGATTCCAGGAAAATGGACATAATTAGAAATATGTCACTGAGGATGCACGACTTAAATTCCTATAATATATAAGTGTCAAATACTCAGCTATTCCAAAGTGACATTGTTTCAGTCAACATAATGGACATATCAAACATGATTTGAATTTTCGGGTTTTGTTTTAGAATTATAAATATGTCCTTTATTTGGCAAAAATTGCATATCACCAGGCACATAGACTTTCTGCAATTCATTGTTATTCCAAATCTCATCTGGAACAAAAGTGGCTTTAAGACTGGATTAGTCTGAAATTTTTGTAGAAGGCAAATATTAAATATGTCATTTCCTACTTGGTCTATGGTAATTTGTTTAATATCACCAAATAACATCTAACCTATGTAACAATATTTACACTTGCTCAAAATAATGTATATATCGTATAATAACAAGGAAATTAATTTCCTTACAGCGCTCGTATGTCATAGATAGCTCAATATAGTGAAAATCCATGACAATCAAAACCAGACTCATCAACTCTATACTCTATCATGACTTTTTCCATGTCGCATTTGAGAACCTAACCTAGATAACATTGTTTTCTCCTGACACATAATAACAAATGTCTTAGGAATATAAATTACTCAAATATGATGTAGACAAAATAATTTTGTCCTATTATAGAGATAAATCCCTTTAAATTTTTTGTATATTTTTGTTATATAAAATTCTAACTGCCTTAACTCCAACTTCGATAACACCTAAAATTGTATACTCGATTCAAGGTAGATACTTATATGCATTTTTGTCGACTATATCAACACCTTTTATATGAAAAATATCAAAGGTCACTCATCAATCACGAATTGTTTTGAAATTATATTTCCAGGGACATAACCTCCGTAACATAATGTAACATCAATATTATACATGTATTAAGCATAGAATTGCTCAATAGCCAGTTATTATTGCATGTAAATATTTAAATTTGGAAGGAAAATGTGTTTGTGAATAAGAACAAAAGGTTTGATTATCTTAATTTGATATACAATATTTTTTCTTAATTTTTTAATCATAAGCCATTTTCCTGGCTTGACTGATTGCCATATTTTTATATTTTAATCTTTCCTTTTATAGAAATGGCAGTACAGTTGTCAACTATAGGATGTTTTGGACTGGCATATATATTCAAGAAATTGACACCTCTGGATACTCTAATAATGGGCAGAAAGGGCAGGTAATCAATGATGTTGAAATTAACCCGGTAGAAACATCAACGCTGATAAAACTAATCAAGGATGAACTACCAAATCTACTTGGAACAAGTTTGACAACAACACCAAAATTACAAGGTAATTGTCTCTTTTTTTATTTTTGCATTGCATTATTTTTTATTTTTGTTTTGCCTTACAACATAGAATATTGTTTCAAATTCTGCAAGATGTGTCCAGTTGCTATATATTTTTCATGTTACATTAGTGCCAGTGTAAGCATTACTGAGTCGATGGACTATTTAGTGCTACAGTAGGCAAAGCTGAGTGCAGTTCAGTGACACGTTGGTGATGTTATGTATAGTTCAGTGTAATTCAGGTATGAGTTTGTCCATCGACTCGATGAGGACCATTTTATTCATCCAGTGCTATAGCAGGATCTAATGGTCTGTGGGTGCACAGGTGGCTGAGGAGGCTGATGTGCACCCTGAATGTTCTTTTGCATTGTGGACATGGGATGGTAGCAGTGCAGACCATGGAGTTACTGACTTGGGATCTCCCGGCCTGCCTCCATTGTTTTGCTGCAGATGTCCTGCTGGCCTTGCTATCTGCAGCATCTTTACCAATGGAGGAGCACCACATGTCCCTGTACTGGGCAGTCTGCTCCCATGTGTCATAGCTAATGCCATGTTCTTCAGTGACATCTTGAGGGCATCATTGTATTGTTTTCTATGGCCTACTTTGTTGCATTTTCTTTGTTCAAGCTCGCCATTAAAGAGTTCTTATGATAGCAGGTGGTCTGGCATGTGAGCTACATGGCCTGCCCATCACAATTCTGATGGCATCAGGATGGTGTAGATACTGGGCAGGGTTGCTTGGGCAAGAACCTCAGTATCCAGGATCCTGTCTTGCCACTTAATTTTGAGGAGTCTTCTGAGGCAAGTTGTGTGGAAGTTGTTCATCTTCTTTGCATGGCACTGGTACACTGTCCAGGTTTCAGAGGCATATAATAGCAAATAATTCTGGTGTAATTCATAACTCAAGCACTTCTTGTATCACTTTCACCAGACAAGGGCATTGGCAAGGCATTAAAACATTTAGTCTTCATACCTATAACTATTAAACTTGCTAGATGTTGGTGGAGGTGGGTAGAGAAAGGGTTAACCTATTATGGACTGGCAGCCCAGCTGGGTGAATCTTTGCTATCAGTTGTATCATGCTGGGGAAATGGAGAATCACCATCATAATGAGACAAGTTTACCATAGACTTGAGAAAACTATTAACCCTTTACCTGGATTAACAAATCTGAAATCAGAGATAACCAGGCCTACTAATTATAAAATCCCTTTATTATGGAGTAATGTTTGCTTACATAGAAAATTTTTAGAGAATTTGTTGTTGATAAGATAATGATATTATATCAGTTTAAACTGGTACATGTTATAAGGCAAAAGAACCCCTTGAAAGGAGTGTTGCTAAAAAGAAAATTTTAAGAAATCTAATATAGGTCCATTTCTTCTGTAAATCTATTTTTTCATAACTGCTGAGTGTTGCAACCATCTCTGATATTATTCAGAAACACTGATTCTCTAATACTGTTCAGAAACACAGATATACCAAATTGGTAACTAATTAATTTCTTAAATGTTTTAGTTAACCTGTCAACAAGATACAGTTAGTGCATTATAAAACTCTTTGTCAAGGTCTTTGACCATGAATCATGTATCATTAATAGATCATTGAACTTGTCTCAGACAGTGCCATGATATACATTCACTACATTATGTTTGGCTTAATCAGCACTTTATATTGTTAGAAAAGAGAATGAAGTTATTTAAGTGATATCATTAAAGTTATTGAAGTGATATCATTCAGGTTATTGAGGTGATATCGTTCAGGTTTTTGAAGTGATATCATTCAGGTTATTGAAGTGATATCATTCAGGTTATTGAGGTGATGTCATTCAAGTTATTTAAGTGGTATCATTAGGTGGTATCATTCAAGTTATTGAAGTGGTATCATTCAAGTTATTGAAGTAGTATCCTTCGTGTTATTGAAGTGGTATCATTCAGGTTATTGAAGTGGTATCATTCAAGTTATTTAAGTGGTATCATTCAAGTTATTGAAGTGACATCATTCAGGTTATTTAGGTAATATCATTCAGGTTATTGAGGTGATGTCATTCAGGTTATTGAGGTGATGTCATTCAAGTTATTTAAGTGTTATCATTCAAGTTATTGAAGTGGTATCTTTCATGTTATTGAAGTGGTATCATTCAGGTTATTGAAGTGGTATCATTCAAGTTATTGAAGTGATATAATTCAAGTTATTGAAGTGATATCATTCAGGTTATTGAGGTGATATCATTCAGGTTATTGAAGTGATATCATTCAGGTTATTGAGGTGATATCATTCAGGTTATTGAAGTGATGTCATTCAGGTTATTGAGGTGATATCATTCAGGTTATTGAGGTGATATCATTCAAGTTATTGAGGTGATATCATTCAGGTTATTGAAGTGATATCATTCAGGTTATTGAGGTGATGTCATTCAAGTTATTTAAATGGTATCATTCAAGTTATTGAAGTGGTATCTTTCATGTTATTGAAGTGGTATCATTCAAGTTAGTGAAGTTGTTGTTGTTGTTGTAAGGTTTAAAGCTATTGTTCAGCACAAGATAGACTATACATGGCAGCCAGTATAATTGGTGGAGGAAGAACCCTGGAAAACCCCAGGAAGAACCACCAACCCACAAGAAGCTACTGGCAGGCTTTCTCACGTGCCCACGTTAGCTGAGCCTGAGACTCGAACTCATGCAGACAGAGGTGAGATGGCAGTGATCCGTAATGGTGAGCACTTTAGACCACTAGGCCACTCGGGGCCCCAGTTAATGAAGTAGTATAACTAAAGTTATCGAAGTAGTATAATTCAAGGTATTGAAGTGATATCATTCAGGTTATTGAAGTGATGTCATTCAAGTTATTTAAGTGGTATCATTCAAGTTATTGAAGTGATATCATTCAAGTTACTGAAGTGATATCATTCAGGTTATGGAAGTGATGTTATTCAAGTTATTTAAGTGGTATCATTCAAGTTATTGAAGTGATATCATTCAGGTTATTGAAGTGACATCATTCAGGTTATTGAAGTGGTATCATTCAAGTTAATGAAGTAGTATAATTAAAGTTATTGAAGTTGTATAATTCATGGTATTGAAATAGTATAATTCAAGTTATTGAAATGATTTCATTCAGGTTATTAAAGTAATATAATTTAAGTTACTGAAGTGGTATCATTCAACTTACTGAAGTGATATTATTCAAGTTATTGAAGTGATATCATTCAGGTTATTGAAGTGATATTCAGGTTATTGCCATTATATCATTCAAGTTATTGAAGTGATATCATTCAGGTTATTGAAGTGATATCATTCAGGTTATTGGAGTGATATCATTCAAGTTATTGAAGTGATATAGTTCAAGTTGTTGAAGTGACATCATTCAGGTTATTGACATGATATCGTTCAAGTTATTGAAGTGGTATCATTGAAGTTATTGAAGTGATATCATTGAAGTTATTGAAATGGTATAATTGAAGTTATTGAAGTGATATCATTCAAATTCTTGAAGTGATATCATTCAAGTTATTGAAGTGATATCAATCAAGTTATTGAAGTGATATAATTCAAGTTACTGAATTGGTATAATTCAAGTTATTGAAGTAGTATAATTTAAGTTACTGAAGTGATATCATTCAAGTATTGACATTGTATTATTCAAGTTATTGACATTGTATTATTCAAGTTATTGACATTGTATTATTCAAGTTACTGACATTGTATTATTCAAGTTATTGACATTGTATTATTCAAGTTATTGACATTGTATTATTCAAGTTATTGACATTGTATTATTCAAGTTATTGACATTGTATTATTCAAAGCATTGCTCAGATATTGTCACTACACTGGGTGTGATAACTAACCATTCATACTTGTGTTGTTGTGCCACTACAATCAAGACCTTTGTCCTTAAAGTCAGTGTCATTGTGCAGAGTATCACCATGTTCATTGGAATAATAAACAAATACAAACAAAATTATTTCATATTTCAACCTAGAAATTAAAATAGGATGAAAAGATTTGCATTTCAATACATAATCTGATTTTGACAGTAACCTATTTTCCAGATTACCATCTTTTGCAACAACAAAGTTGTGACACAATTTTACTAAGTTAAAGAAGCAGTAATTTTAATGTTTTCAAAGTTTTTGTTGTTGAGTACTTAATTAAGTAGTTTGATTGGTATATTTTTGTGTTTTTATTATATGACTCAAAGATTTAGTAAAACAATTCTTTTCAGTGACTGTTGTAAGCATTCTGAATTTTGAATAATCTACACTCGCTTATATATACATGCATTTTCCAATCACTTTGTCCTAGTCAGGCAGGGGAGAGAAGATACTTTACCCCAAAATTTTTGTCCAGCAAGCATCTCACTGGACAAAAGGACTTTTAAAGAAACTCCATGTTACTATGACTTCCATGCAGGAGACCTAGCTTTAACTACGTTTTAAGAGGGCTATCATATTTGTCAAATTGTAGGTCTGATCAACACCATTTTTTTCGGTGCCAAATTGGTATTATAAGAAGGCCTTTTAGTGAAATTCCTGTCTTTTCAACCATTGACTTAGAATATAGCATGTATTTACTTATAGTCAGAAGGACTAGAATTTAGTATACAGTTATTGGTAGGTCTGGAGAAGAACTAGAATTTAGCATATGTTTATTTGTGGCCCAATGAACTAGAATTTAGCATACATTTATATGTAGCCAGAAGTACTAGAAGATTGAGAAATTAAAACCAGTAGCTTTGCTGAATCTTCACTTATCATTTGCACAAAATGCTCATTGGTGATAACTGGAAAAATACAAGCCACTGGATAATTGAAATTATAAACTTGATTAGTTTAATGAAATTTAGCAGCCTAGGGCTAACAAGAAATTTAGTAGTCACAGGCATGCAGACTACCACTGATTTCAAGCTCTGCTGATCATCTCTTAATGAGAAGTATTATTAATTGCAGGTTAAACATGGCTACCATAGCAGATATATTGATGTTAGGATTGGCACCTTTTGTATTTAGGATCAACTAGACATCATAGCACATCGTTTAGTGAAAACCTCCAGTGCCCCTTGGACATCCAAAAGGGACAGCGTGGTGGCCAGTTTGAAAGTCTTGTTAGTGCTGCCTCTCATAAATGGTTGTCAGATTGAAATAGGGTTTTAGATATAAGATTTCTACTGATGTATAGTTGGTTCTAAATGAATTAGTGTAAATCTGACATCCAGTATATCTGCCATGATGGCCATCTTGAAAATGAGCTACTGTGGCTTCCTCATGAGTTCATATCAACATTTTGTGGCTTTTCCATTCTCAAATTCTCTGTAAACTTGATAATTGTTATGTGATGGCATTTTGTGGCTTTAGTGCTCAAATTCTGTTATAACTGTTATGTGGTGTTTATCCTCTGTCCCATCTCATGGTATGACCAACATATTCTTTATGAAGTATAGTTTGCATACGTGCCCAAGCAAGTTTTTCTCTTTCTAATTTATTTTCCCTATTCCCTTCCTCCAACCCCCTCCCCAATCACAATGTCAGGTAGATTGCCCCTAGTTATGTTTTTGCAACTCCAGATGTGAGAAAAATATCCCACATTCACAGAACAGTCTTTAATCATCTTGGATACATAATGAACTAGTAATTGCCTTCCATGTCACTTTTTCTTCTTCATTGCTATATTAGATTAATGTCCCATGAATAACATAAATATCCCAAACATTCCCTATAATAAAATCAGTTAAGGAAGTTAAAAATAATTATTGTCATTTCTATGGCTGTAGTGCAAATATGTAATTCTTATTCTTCTTTTATTTATCATTATTTATGTTGTGAATGCAGGGCAATATGTACAAAATTGTCACATCAAATAATATGCATTCTTCTTAAAATATAATTGTCAAATAATCACTAATTAGTCATCACATTATGTTGGTAAAAAATATATTGTTTACTACCATGTTGCACCTTGTACTTATTTCACATCACAGAGTAAATTTAAGCATACAGCAGACATACATGGTTAAAATAACTGAGGAAATTCACGCATACAGGAGACTTATACATGGTTCACAAGACTGAGGAAATTCATGCATACAGCAGACTTATGCTGGGTTCACATGACTGAGTAAATTCATGCATACAGCAAAATTACACTTGGTTCACATGATTGAATAAATTCATGCATACATCAGACTTATACTTGGTTCACATCACTGTGTAATTCATGCATACAGCAGACTTATACTTGGTTTACAACACTGAGTAAATTCATGCACACAGCATACTTATAACTGGTTCACTACACTGAGTAAATTCATGCATACAGCAGACTTACAATTAGTTCACATGAATGAATAAATTCATGCATACAACAGACTTTTACTGGGTTCACAAGACTTAGTCAATTCAAGCATAGAGCAGGCTTATATTTGGTTCACAAGACTGAGCAAATTTATGCATACAGCAGAATTTATTTTGTTTTTGTGACAGTAATCTTCATATTGAAAAAAATTGTTCTTCTCTTCACAGTGGTGACAACAACCAATGCAACAGTAACCACTGAAAAACCAACATCTGCTGCCTCTACAACTTTAAAACCAGCAACTGCTGCCCCAACAAATGTAACACAAATAATTGATAAACAAGAACCCTCAACTGATACAAAAACTGAACCTATACCCACAACTACAACAGCTACCAAGAAAATAACCACTACAATGACAACAATACCCACCACACTTACAACAACAATCACCACTGGAGCTACTACATCAAAGTCAAGCACTATCTCTACCACCAAAGCAACCAGCACACCAATCACTGCAGCTACTACATCAAAGTCAAGCACTACCACTACCAACACAGCAACCAGCACACTGATCGCTGCAGCTAATACATCAAAGTCAAGCACTATCTCTATCACCACAGCAACCAGCACACCAATCACTGCAGCTACAACATCAAAGTCAAGCACTACCACTACCACCACAGCAACCAGTACATCAACCACAACAACCAGTACTACTACCTCCAAACCTACAACTACATATAAACCTACCACAGCTGTCCCAACATCAACACCAACTGCAACAAGTACCACAATAACACCAAACATAGCTACCACAAGTACAACAACAACACAAAAACCAAGTACAACAAATACCACAACACAAAATCCAACTACAGCAAATACCTCTCCAACAACAAAACCAACTACAGGTACCATAATGATACCAATACCAACTACAACAAGTGCCACAACAACACCACAATCAACTGCAAGTACCACAACAACACCAAAGCCAACTACAACAAGTACCACAATAACTCCAAATATAGCTACCACAAGTACAACAACAACACAAAAACCAAGTACAACAAATACCACAACACAAAAACCAACTACAACAAATACCTCACCAACAACAAAACCTACTACAGGTACCACAATGACACCAATGCCAACTACAACAAGTACCACAACAACACCACAATCAACTGCAAGTACCACAACAACACCAAAGCCAACTACAATAAGTACCACAGCAACACCAAAACAATCTACAAGTGCTACAACAACAACACAACCAACTACACTAGGTACCACAACAACATTAAAGCCAACTACAAGTGTCACAACAACAAAGCCATCTACAAGTACCACAATGACACCAAAACCAACTACAGCAAGTACCACAACACCAAAACCAACTACAGAAAGTACCACAACAACAACAACAAAACTAACAAGTGCATCAACAACAACTAAACCAACTACAACAAGCACCACAACAACACCAAAACCAATTACAACAAGTACCACAGCAACACCAAGACCATATACAAGTACCACAATTTCACCAACACCAACTAATACAAGTTCCACAATAGCACCAAAACTAGGTAGCTCAAGTACCACAATATCAAATCCAACATTCACAAGTACCATAGCAGCACCAGAACTGACCACTACTGCAGGACCTGAGCTGACAACAGCACCAATTCCATGTGAAGTATCTGGTAAGTTTATCAGTTTACCATTAGAAAATAATTCTATCAATATTGTCATATAAATTAAAAAAAAATGAATTATTCTTGTTTGGTTGACCTTGTGATTTTCTTGGGTATATCTTGGCCCCCAGAAATGTTTTTTGCATAACAACTTTAGTTTTAGACCACACACTATGACAAGAGATTATTCTGTATACTGTACAGTTAAACATGCACATAGCATTCACTGTGGAAATGGCCAAAGGTGGTCTACATACACAGTGGCATTTACTAGAGGATGAATAAAAAAGACAATTGCCTTTATGTTTATTGCTGTACTGAAACCATTATCATAAACTCAGATATCACCACATTTGATGTAAAGGAGCCTGAACTTATTCAGACCCGACAATTACATAAATAAACATATAGCATATATACATGCAAGTAAGTCAGGTCCAGCTGCAAATAACATATTATGCTGGCAGATCAGGGTTTTGTTGTACTGATTACTCTATGAAACAGCATAGACCCAGCTTTGGCAGTGCATTATATGATGGCCGATCTGGTTCTATCAAATTTGCTGTTGGATCACACTTGTATGTGAGTATATATGGTATATTCAGGACTTATTAGGGTGACCACTGACCACATTGGACAGGTCATTACCAACATTTATATAGCAAAATGAGATAAGACTTAGTGAATTTGAGCAGGTGTCTATGACAGAACATGTGAAAGGTCAAATGAGACCAGATTTTTAGTATGCCTGTCATGTACAGGTGCCTGCGACATAATATTTGAATAGGAAAATGAGATGGATCTGAGTGAATTTGACTGTTATGAGCAGGTGACTTTTGTATTAGAGGTGACTGCTGATACAGGTTTGACTATTTCAGTACTACTGTGATACTTTTTCAGGTAAATATATAAGCACAATTGAGGGACCATCTACAGTGTCTACCACAATGTTTACAGTGCCAAATTATACCATCGCAACTACTGTAGCTACATCTACAATATGTAAGTTACATCATTGGACCTGATGTAATAATAATAATAATAATAATAATAATCATAATAATCATAATAATAATAATTCATTTAGGTAGGAAGAATAACTCAAAAATTACAAAAGATAATGCACTTTGCAACATGTGACACACCACACTCAAATAACAACTATAATACAAACGCACAGACATAAACCACATGTAGACTAAAGTAGTATATTAAATGTACACTACAACACCTGCAACAGTAATACAACAGCGTAATCTCACACATGTGAATTAATCAAGACTAGGTACACACAGTACCATCTTTTTAGATTTAACAAGCAAGAAGAAAAAAATGTGTTCATTTAATGTAACTTTATAAAAAAAGATCAGTGCCACAGTGAATCATCAAAATAAACTTTTATATTTTCCCCTTAAAAATGCTAAAGTGAGCCATCATGGTACACTTTAAGATCTTCCTGAACAAGGTTATAGTGAGTGATCACAGTACACATTTATGATTTCCTGAACAGCATTATAAGTGATCACAGTGCACTTTTATAAACTTCCTCAACAATGTTATAGAGAAGCTCCCTGAACAGTGTTATAGTAAGTGATCACAGTATACTTTATTTGACCTTCCAGAACATCATTATAGAGAATGATCACATTACATTTTCATGGCCTCCTTGATTAGTGTTATAGTGTGTGATCTCAATACACCTTAATGGCCTCCGTGGACAGTGTATAATGAGTGATCACAGTACACATTTATAGTTTCCCCTGAACAGTGATAGTGTGAGTCATCATTTGGGATTCCCTAAACAGCATTATAGTGAATGAACACAGCACTTCTATGGCTCTCAGAACACTGCTATAATTAAGGAACGCCATAATTAAAAATGAATTTGATTTACCTTCATAATCCACATTAAGGGAATATTCAGGTGTAATAGTCAACCATGAGTTTGTTATTTCTCCTAATGAGGACCTAGAAATGAATATCACTTGACTTTGCATTGATTTTATGACATTTCTCAAATGACCTTTTATTTCTATATAGTACAATAATATTCAAAGTAAATGTTAAGTTTTGTGTCAATGTTTCAGTCAGAGAGTTAGGGAGAACATTTCATTTTATCGATAAATCCCATCTTCGGTTTGATGTTACAGATTTTTTAACCAAAGATGGAAAAGATTCATTGCCAGTTCTTATTCATTGTACTATCTGAATTATATCTTAGTTTAGAAATATTGCAATCTGAATTGTCAAGTTTGGGGTACAAATTTTTTTATAGGATTTATCAGATTTTCATATTCAGAGATATGTCACATTCAAGCTACAGCATTAACTTAAGGTTCTTTTCTACTCTGAAATACTTTCTCTGCAATTTATGTGTTACTGTACTTTCCCATTGCCAGGGTCTAAATTTAACTTTTAGACTAATATTGGTAAAATTGTAATTAGGACAGTTGAAGTTGGTTTGATTTTTGACATCAACTTGTGACATCAAATGTTGGAATTGCACTGATCACAGGATTTTTTATTTTAATGTAATTTGTGTTTGAAGGCAAGTTATATTAATGATCATTTAATACATAATTGACATGCAAAAATCAAGATCATTAATTATATCACATTTTTCCTTGTACTGATTCTTTTTGTCTAAATGCTGCTCACTTTTTTCAACTCAAATACGTTATATTAGAGTTTGAAAATATGTCAATACTTGTATGACATTTAGTGCCCCTTTCATATATAGCAAACATTTTGGAAATGGGCCTTTGTTAAGTTTGACAGACTTTGCCATTTTGTAATTATAGATGCCATCTCCTGCATGAACGACTTCCAGAAATGTGGATATACCAGAGGTAGTCAAAGTGAAGGCTTCATGTGGAATTGGAATGGTGACTTATATGGTAGGATTGCAAAATTTGTTTGTGGTTCCTTGCCACTTCAAGCAATACTTTTTCTACCAGTATTATGGTCCTACTTGTATGTATGTATATATGTATGTATGTATGTGTTTGTGTATTGATGGATGGATGTGTGTGTGTGTGAAAGTATGCACATATATGGTTATGGGATTTAATACCCTAGAAATGAAAAGCTTGGAGGAAAATACACATATATGAACACATTAATGAGACAACACACTGGAAGTGAAATATAAAAGGAATAATGATCAAGAATAACATGCTAAAAAGAATGCAAACATCTTTGAAGAATTGGAATTATTCACATTTGATTTGACTAGCATGTTTTAAATGAATTATCATCCTGGCTTTTCCTTGGAACACTAGGAATGTGACAATTGTGACTAACATATATGATAGTCAAATAAGAAATGGGTCCATGATATAATGTATACAGATGAAGTAAGGTACTCCAAACTAAATTGGCCTTGAATTTCTGTATCATCTGTGTTCTGCATGTAACACTTGTTATCCATATGTAATACTTCTTGAGAGTGTGAGAATAGCAGATCATAGTGAGTTGTTCCCACGTACTGTTGATAATGAGATAAATACAATGCATTTCTCAGGCACTGCTGATTTACATCATGTTATGCATTACAGTGAGAGTAGTGAATAAAATGCAAGATACAAACAAAATCCCCAAAATTTACAGAAGCATGGGAATGTATGCACAAATTTGTATGCACAAATGTATTGTGAGTTGAAAACAAGATTAAAAATTGTTTGAGATGGCAGCATCCATAGTTGTGCACTGCTGATTAATCCTCACACTAATAATTGTAACCCAAGAACAGATAATGGACTAACATCACCACTCCATTTAAGATTTTCATTTAATTTAGAAATTTCAGAGAATGACATACTTAAATTTGGGAGAACATGAAAGTGTGGATGAAAATTGTTGTACATTGGATGATAAGATCAAGATGGGAACTGTGTTTTCAGTACACACAACTTGATTAGTGTAAGATGGCAACCGTGTTTACAGTACCCACAACTTGACCAGTGTAAATGGGAACTGTGTTTACAGTACACACAACTTAAAAATTGTAAGATGGGAACTGTGTTTACAGTGCACACAACTTTACTTGTGTAAGATGGGTTTCAGTGTTTACAGTACACACAACTTGACTAGTGTAAGATGGGAACTGTACTTACAATACACACAACATGACATAAGTAAGATGGGAGCCATGTTTACAGTACCCACAACTTGATGAGTGTAAGACGGCAACCATGCTTACAGTACCCACAACTTGGCTAGTGTAAATGGGAACTGTGTTTACAGTACACACAACTTTACTAATGTTAGACAGGAACCGTGTTTACAGTACACACAGCTTGACTAGTGTAAGATGGGTTTCAGTGTTTACAGTACACACAATGTGACGTGTAAGATTGGAACTATGTTTACAGTACACACAACTTGACAAGTGTAAGATGGGAAACATGATAACAAGTACACATGGGAACTGTGTTTAAAGTACACAGAACATGACTTTTTAAGATGGGAACTGAGTTTACAGTAAACACAACTTGACTAGTGGAAGATGGGAACTGTGCTTATGATACACACATTATGACATAAGTAAGATGGGAGCCATGTTTACGGTATGCACAACATGACATGTGTAAGATGGGAGTCGTGTTTACAGTACCCACAACTTGACTAGTGTAAATGGAAACTGTGTTTACAGTACACACAATGTTACTAGTGTTAGATGGGAACTGTGTTTACAGTACACAACTTGACTAATGTAAGATGGGTTTCAGTGTTTACAGTACACACAACATGACTAGTGTAAATGGGAACTGTGTTTACAGTACACACAACATGACTAGTGCAAATGGAAACTGCTTACAGTATACACAACTTGACTAGTGTCAGATGGAAACTATTTTTACAGTGCACACAACTTGACAAGTGTAAGATGGGAACACTGTTTACAATACACACAACATTACTAGTGTAAGATGGGTTTCAGTGTTTACAGTCCACACAACTTGACTAGTGTAACATGGCAAATGTGCTTACAATACACACAACATGACAAGTGTAAGATGGGAGCCATGCTTACAGTACACATAACATGACATGTGTAAGATGGAAATCATGTTTACAGTATCCACAACTTGACGAGTGTATGATGGCAACCATGTTTACAGTATCCACGATTTGGCTAGTGTAAATGGAAACTGTGTTTACAGTACACACAACTTGACAAGTGTAAGATGGGAACTGTGCTTACACTAAACACAACATGACTAGTGTAAATGGGAACTGTGTTTACAGTTCACCCAACTTTACTAGTGTTAGATAGAAACTGTATTCACAGTACACACAGCTTGACAAGTACAAGATGGGAACCATGTTTACAGTACACATAACTTGACTAGTGTGAGATGGGAACCATGTTTACACACAACTTTACAAGTGTGAGATGGGAACTGTATTTGCAGTACACACAACTTGACAAGTACAAGATAAGCACCATGGTGACAGTACACACTGTTATGAATCTATGCTCTTAAAGTAAGTAACAGAAAAGAGTGAAAACCAACAAGCTTTGAAAAATTCAACAAATAATTTATTTCCCTAGAATACAAAGTGACAGTGGGAAAAAAATACTGTATTGCGAATTAAATCCCAAAATAATTCTAGAATTACATACACAAGTGACTGTCCTAATAATATAGTTCTGAATAAACTTTAGTGAAAACCCAAATTAAGTCCAATGCTGAAGGTGTTGATGTGCATTTGGCAGCCTGTATCGGTTGTTGCACCAATATTCTTTTGTTGAAAATCAGTAATATAATTCCAGGTTTGAATTCACTATAAATCTCAGTTGAATGTCTATGTCCAAGAATGTAATTTTCTTATGAACACTATATTTCCAGAGAAATTAATCACTAAATTACATATTTTGAAGAAATAAATTCCAGCCCAAATGAACATCTGGACACAAGAATAATACAATATTGATTCTGCTAGATCTTAAAATATGAATGAATAATCTTTCCAGTAACAAGATTATATAGCCTTCCACTTGACCTCAGGTCACAATTAACATTTTCAGAAAAAACATTACCTAATGGAAAATAACCTTCTAGAAAGTTCTTAATATTTAAAAAAGAAAATTTTAGAATGTTTGTTATTAAATTGTAATATATAACTTGGACTATGTCAGGTATGCCAGGTAAATTGTAGGAGAATTCCAATAACCTAGAACCAGACCAGAGCTATGCATTAGTTGTTTACAGAATAAAATAAATCAATAATTCAGGTCAAGTAGAAAATAAACTTGATTTTGGACAAGGTTAAGTCCAGCACACAATGTTACATTTCACTAGCATATAATGAAATTAAAAAAACTTAAAACACTAAGAAACAATGGAAATTAAATATACATAACAACACAACTTGAAAAGTGTAAGATGGGAACCATGTTTGTATTACACGCAACGTGACATTTTTAAGATGGGAAACATGTTTACAGTACACACTACATGACAGGTATAAGATGGGAGTCATGTTTGCTTACACACAAGTTGACTAGTGTAAGATGGGTTTCAGTGTTTACAGCACACATGACTTGACTGGTGTGAATGGGAACTGTGTTTGTGGTACACACAACTTGACAAGTACAAGATGGGAACCATGTTTACAGTACACACAATTTGACTAGTGTCAGATGGGGACTGTGTTTACAGAACACGCAACTTGACAAGTGTAACATAACCTGAAAAGTGTCACAAGCCTTCAAAAGTAAGAAATCTGTCAGTCAGTGGGTTAAAGCTTTCAATATTTGACCTAGCTTTTGGTTGTCCCTCTAGAGGAAGCTTTTCCAGCTGCATTATACAGGCAGTACTAGAAGCTGCCTCATTTACCATATATCTAGGCAAAAATAATATTCATGAAAAGTGACAAGGGGGAACACATAAGAACTCTGCAGATAAAATCAATTCCACCAGTACATATAAATTATCAATAGGTCATTTAAGAAATTTCATTTATTTTAAACATTTCAAAATAAGGAAGGAGGGTCACTCTGTTTGAAAAGAATGCTAATTAAATCAAATACAGTGTGTTATATACTTAACATTGAATAGATCCAGATCTGCTGTCCAGTGTTGTGCCAGATAAGGTTTATGCTGTTTGTTCTATTTATATGAACAACATAGATCCAGGTCTACTGTCCAGTGTTGTGCCAAATAACTTAGGTATATGCTGTTTGTTCTGTTTTTATGAACAACATAGATCCAGGTCTACTGGATAGTTATAAGTTGACAGATCTGGAGCCATGATGTTTGTTATACTAAAGACTTCAAGTAGACATCATAGATGCAGATCTAATGACCAGTTAAGGGTCTGTAGATCTGGAACCCTGCTGTTTGCTGTACTACTGACTTAAAGTGAACAGCATGGATCCAGTTATAGGTAGTCATATCTGTATCTGCACTGTTTTCATTCTGTGATTCATTTTGCTTAGTAAATATATTGTACAAAGTTGTGGGATAACAGTTTTGTATTTGAAGATTTTAGGATGTTAATAGTGGCTTTACTCTTTTAAATTAACTTTACAAGTAAGACATATATTTATGACACTTAAATGCAGCCATTTTCTTAGATGAGTGTTTTACCAAATAATCAGACACAAAACTGTTTCCCTCGCTTCAATACAGTTTAGAAAATGATGCTGAAAAATAGCAGAAAATTTAATTTCCTTATGGCACTAGCATGGAGAGCCATGGTGTTTTAATGGAATCAACATTTAGGATGCTATATCCCAGATTCTCCTGCTGTAAATATTCATTTTCAACCAATCAGAAAGTACACTGCATTTAAGGTGTGTCAGAATATTTTTTGTATTTTCTTAATTAAGATGGGATGGGTGCTGCAGCTGAAGGCCATGTAGCAGTGTTGAGGTCTCCAGCTTTCCAGCACACAGGGAGGGCACAGTACCTGACATTTTACCACCAGATCCTCACCACAGATATGATAAAGGTAGGATTGCTTTTTATGATGAAGATGATAACAGTGATATGATAATGATGATGGCTGTGATGTTACTAATTATGATGCATAAACTAATTTCTCCTAAACTTATTGGAAGATTGAGTTAAAATTCTATGCACACATTCATCAAGTGGTCTGATTGGTCCTAAATGAAAATGGTGCCACTTGGATATTGAATGGCCCCAACAGCAGCCATTATGAAAATCTTGTTACAGCTGCTGTAATCATCTGCATAGGTGAACACATTACCATAAGACTTTCACTAAAAGACTTTTTATGATGTTTAGTAGGTCGTAAAAGAAAATGGTGTCAGTCTGACATCCAGTATAGCCGCTACAGCAGCATTCATGAAACTTGTTCAATAATCACTACAATTGCCTAGATCGATTGTCAAATTAATATTGTGATTTCACCAAAAGATATCTTATAATGTCTAGTTGGTCCTAAATCTATTATCCAATATGGCAACCATAGCAGCCATCTTGAAAATACTGTCATTGTAACTTCTCCAAAATGGAAAGTTATATCAACATGGTGTTCCACCAGAAGGCTTTTTAGTTTTTTGCACAGAACTGTGAACCAATACTCTCAAAATATAAATGAATTCATAGAGCATTCTTAAGTGATGTCAGAGACAATATTGTAACAAGTTTTTCTGTTTTTGACCAGTAAGTTTGACATGGATGAGAAAATGGGACTAGTCTGTATAATATTTGGCTAATTAACAATTTCTTTTCCAGACAAAGTTCCTGAATCATCATGATGGCACAGAAACACTACTGTCCAGTCAGTCCTCCATTACTGATGGTCTAGAGTTGGTGTGTATCAACCTTCCTCAAGTGACAGCAAATTCATCTTTATCATTTGAAGCCATAAGAGGAGACAACTCTATGAAAGCCTCAAAACATACAGCAATTAGGAATGTTGAAATTAAATATGGCTACTGTCCAGGTAAGTCAAGATATCATGCCCCATAATCACTGTCCAGGTATTTCAGGGTATCATGCCCAATAATTACCGTCCAGGTATGTCAAGATATCATGTCCCATAATTACTGTCCAGGTATGTCAGGGTATCATGCCCCATAATTACTCTCCAGGTATGTCAGGATGTATTTAAAGTTATCATGCCCATAATTACTTTCCATGTATGTCAAGATATTATGCCCCATAATTACTGTCCAGGTATATCAGGATATCATGCCCTATAATTATTGTCCTGGTATGTTGAGATGTCATGCCCCTTAATTACTGTCCAGGTATGTCAGGATATCATGCCTCATAAATTACCATACAGGTATGTCAGGATAAAATGCCCCATAGTTACTTAACTAAGAATAAGTCTTCAACGAATTCAATTTCAGTAAAATAATTTAAACAGATGACATTACCTAAATTACTTAAAGTCACCCAAATAACAACACATGGATATTTCCTTCATCTATGGCAGTGGTTTCAACCTGTGGGCCATGGACCCCCAGGCATAAATATTTCTTGATTCTGCTGAGTAGGGCAATTTTGGCTGTCAGTGTTTTACAAATCTTATCAGCATGGTAAACCCATTGATATTTATTATCAGCAAACACCTGCAAGCTTTTCTCATTTGACATTTTCTGATGGATGATTATTTATTGCAAGAGATAGTTCTGGGTTTCCTAACTTGTGTAGCTTTTGTGATGTCCCCAAAATCATACATTATGTTTTACCTTCATTAATTACCATCCTATTTTGCTGTGTCCAGTTTGAACACTAATAAGGTCTGAATTTAATCTATTTTGGATAACTTCAGTATCAGAACTAGATGTATACAAGGTTGCATCGTCCGCAAACAAATCTGTATTTATGGATTCATTATTTAAAGGTAGATCATTGATATAGATAAGAAAGAAGATAGGGCCTAAAACTGAGCCTTGAAGGATCCCTGAATGAATAGTGGAACTTTTAGAGCTGATATTGCCAATGATTACTTGTTGAGACCTTTGGTTTAGGTATGATCTAAACTAGTTTAAAGAAGGATTGTCAAATCTGTAACAGTTCAACTTTTGCAGCAGAATTTCATGATCAACAAGATCCAAGGCATTCTTAAAGTCAAAGAAAACAATCCCAGTCACATGACCATTATCCATTTCCTTCAGCCAAAGATCAGTTAATTTGGTAAGTTCTGTTTGGCATGAGTGGTACTTTCTAAATCCTGATTGTGCTTTATAAAATAGAGAGTAAGTTTCCAAAAGTTTATAGACCTGAACAGCTACTTGCTTTTCAAATAATTTTGACGATACAGATAGAATTGATGTTGGTCTGTAATTCCCTGGATCCTCCTTTTCTCCTTTCTTAAAGATAGGTGTAACCTTTGGACATTTCAAGGTTTCTGGAAAATTATCACTCATTATAATCAAGTTTATGATATACATTAATGACTTTGTTAACACTGGTGCAGCAATTTTAAGAAACCAGAGGATTTATTAATACTCACCTTAGTGAGCATATCAAAAACATCACCTTCACTAACATTAGCTGTTGAAAAGTAATTATCATCAGGAATTTTAGCTCTTATAAATGATAGAAGTTCAATTGGAATGTTAGTCTGGTTGTGAATACATTTACTGGAGATGCTTGTGAATAAATTTTTGAACATTTCCACAATGTGTTGTACAGATGTTGCTGTATCATCACTTTGCTTAAGTCAAGGGAGAAAACAACTGTTCTTGGGTGGGTTCATCCCTTTTAGATGCTTCCACAATGCCTTGGTACTCTTACTTTCATTAATAGCCTGTTTATAGTAGTTCTCTTTTGCCTTATCTATCAGGTGCATTTTTTAGCTTTTTCCTCCACTTTCTATAGTGTTTCAGGTCTCTTTCTTATGGAAATTATCTCATAGGTGCCTAGTCTCATTGATCTCAGGAGTAATCCACTTGGGTGTAATTTGGTGTTTAACCCTTTTTGTTTTAATTAGGGCAAGCTTGTCAAAGGCTGCATTGAACATTTGATACCACTTGTCTAAGGCAGTGTTGACATCAGCTATACTGCCCACTGAGTGGAATGGTTTGCAGACTAAACCATTTAAGAAATTTAATGTTTCCTCATCAAACTGTTTAAAGTCCCTGTATTGAATTTCAATGTGTTGACCATTTTTAGATGACTTGGAAATATGTCTAGTTATACAGACTGGATAGTGGTCACTCAGTGCATATACTGACACATTAATTTCACTTATGTTGTCAAGTATTAACATGATCAGTTATAGTAGCACTTCTATCTGTTACAGTACTCTAGTTGGGGGTTTAATTAACCGAGTAAAGTTCTAAGTTTCAAAGTTACTTATTCATATTAATGGTGGAGTTTTCATGTAGTCAATGTTAAAATCACCTAATATGATAGTTTCTAAATCTTCCTTTAGTAATGTGTTTTGAATTTACATCTCAAATCTATCAATCCAATCAGCTGTAGAACTAGGTGGCCTCTAAACTGAACACAAGAGTATTGGCTTTGATTGGGCAAGAGTTACTTCGATCCAGATACTCTCCACCCCAATAGTCTCTAGACCAACACATCTGTTAGAACTAATGGAACTGTCTACATAGAGAAGAACACCCCCCCCCCCATAGATTTCCTATCTTTTCTTTCAAAGTTGAACCCCTATATTTGGAGAGGCAAATCATCATCAGAGAGAAAGGTTTCACATAGACCCAGAATATTGACTGATGTAGTTTGTTGTAACATTAACTTAATCTCATTCAATTTAGGGAGGATGTGTTGGACATTTAGGTTGACTACTTGCAGACCTCTTTTGAGGAGGCCAAACATAGGACAATTTTGATCAGAAGATTGATTTTCAGCCATGGTAGTATGCAATGTATTGTTTTTAGACTTAACAGATTTCTTAAGAGAAACTAACAGCCAGTGGAACAGAAAATTATGTCCTTTTGGCCAGGTCCTTTTGAATAGAAGTGAAATGAATAATTAACTTACATACAGTCAGTGGAACAAATAATTATGCCTTTCATGGCCAGGTCCTTTGTATGGAAGTGAAATGAATGATTAACTTACAGACAGCCAATGGAACAAAAAATTATGTCTTTCATGGCCAGGTCCTTTGGAAGTGAAATGAATAATTAACTTACAGACAGTTATTGGACCACACAGTTCTGTACTTTATAGCCAGGTCCATTGTATGGAAGTGTAATGAAAAATTAACTTACAGCCAATGGACCACAAGTCATATGCTTTATTTCCAGGTCCTTTATATAGAGATGAAAGAAATTGATCAATTTATGATTTAATGTCTAGTTTTGTAAATTCATTGTATGGCTTGAATGATGTCTTCATTGCATTATGATATCATGCTTTACCTAGGTATATCAGTGTGCTATGAGCTCTGGGACTTGAATGATGTGTTCATTACATTATGAGATCCTGTTTTACCTAGGTATGTCAGTGTGATATGAGCTCTGGGACTTGAATGATGTGTTCATTACATTATGAGATCCTGTTTTACCTAGGTATATCCGTGTGCTATGAGCTCTGGGACTTGAATGATGTGTTCATTACATTATGAGATCTGTTTTACCTAGGTATTTCCATGTGCTATGAGCTCTGGGACTTGAATGATGTGTTCATTACATTATGAGATCCTGTTTTACCTAGGTATATCAGTGTGATATGAGCTCTGGGACTTGAATGATGTGTTCATTACTTTATGAGATCCTGTTTTACCTAGGTATATCAGTGTGACATGAACTCTGGATCTTGAATGATGTGTTCATTACATTATGAGATCCTGTTTTACCTAGATATATCAGTGTGATATGAGCTCTGGAACTTGAATGATGTGTTCATTACATTATGAGATCCTGTTTTACCTAGGTATATCCATGTGCTATGAGCTCAGGAACTTGAATGATGTGTTCATTACATTATGAGATCCTGTTTTACCTAGGTATATCCGTGTGCTGTGAGCTCTGGGACTTGAATGATGTGTTCATTACATTATGAGATCCTGTTTTACCTAGGTATATCAGTGTGCTGTGAGCTCCGGGACTTGAATGATGTGTTCATTACATTATGAGATCCTGTTTTACCTAGGTATATCCATGTGCTATAAGCTCTGGGACTTAGATCCTGTTTTACCTAGGTATATCAGTGTGCTATGAGCTCTGGAACTTGAATGATGTGTTCATTACATTATGAGATCCTGTTTTACCTAGGTATATCCATGTGCTATGAGCTCTGGGACTTGAATGATGTGTTCATTACATTATGAGATCCTGTTTTACCTAGGTATATCAGTGTGATATGAACTCTGGGACTTGAATGATGTGTTCATTACATTATGAGATCCTGTTTTACCTAGGTATATCCATGTGCTATGAGCTCTGGGACTTGAATGATGTGTTCATTACATTATGAGATCCTGTTTTACCTAGGTATATCCATGTGCTGTGAGCTCTGGGACTTGAATGATGTGTTCATTACATTATGAGATCCTGTTTTACCTAGGTATGTCCATGTGATATGAGCTCTGGAACTTGAATGATGTGTTCATTACATTATGAGATCCTGTTTTACCTAGGTATATCCATGTGCTATGAGCTCTGGGACTTGAATGATGTGTTCATTACATTATAAGATCCTGTTTTACCTAGGTATATCCATGTGCTATGAGCTCTGGGACTTGAATGATGTGTTCATTACATTATGAGATCCTGTTTTACCTAGGTATATCCATGTGCTATGAGCTCTGGGACTTGAATGATGTGTTCATTACATTATGAGATCCTGTTTTACCTAGGTATATCCATGTGCTATGAGATCTGGGACTTGAATGATGTGTTCATTACATTATGAGATCCTGTTTTACCTAGGTATATCAGTGTGATATGAGCTCTGGGACTTGAATGATGTGTTCATTACTTTATGAGACCCTGTTCTACCTAGGTATATCAGTGTGATATGAACTCTGGGACTTGAATGATGTGTTCATTACATTATGAGATCTGTTTTACCTAGGTATTTCCATGTGCTATGAGCTCTGGGACTTGAATGATGTGTTCATTACATTATGAGATCCTGTTTTACCTAGGTATATCCATGTGTTGTGAGCTCTGGGACTTGAATGATGTGTTCATTACATTATGAGATCCTGTTTTACCTAGGTATATCCATGTGCTATGAGCTCTGGGACTTGAATGATGTGTTCATTACATTATGAGATCCTGTTTTACCTAGGTATATCCATGTGCTATGAGCTCTGGGACTTGAATGATGTGTTCATTACATTATGAGATCCTGTTTTACCAAGGTATATCAGTGTGCTATGAGCTCTGGGACTTGAATGATGTGTTCATTACATTATGAGATCCTGTTTTACCTAGGTATATCCATGTGCTATGAACTCTGGGACTTGAATGATGTGTTCATTACATTATGAGATCCTGTTTTACCTAGGTATATCAGTGTGATATGAGCTCTGGGACTTGAATGATGTGTTCATTACTTTATGAGATCCTGTTTTACCTAGGTATATCAGTGTGACATGAACTCTGGATCTTGAATGATGTGTTCATTACATTATGAGATCCTGTTTTACCTAGATATATCAGTGTGATATGAGCTCTGGAACTTGAATGATGTGTTCATTACATTATGAGATCCTGTTTTACCTAGGTATATCCATGTGCTATGAGCTCAGGAACTTGAATGATGTGTTCATTACATTATGAGATCCTGTTTTACCTAGGTATATCCGTGTGCTGTGAGCTCTGGGACTTGAATGATGTGTTCATTACATTATGAGATCCTGTTTTACCTAGGTATATCAGTGTGCTGTGAGCTCCGGGACTTGAATGATGTGTTCATTACATTATGAGATCCTGTTTTACCTAGGTATATCCATGTGCTATAAGCTCTGGGACTTAGATCCTGTTTTACCTAGGTATATCAGTGTGCTATGAGCTCTGGAACTTGAATGATGTGTTCATTACATTATGAGATCCTGTTTTACCTAGGTATATCCATGTGCTATGAGCTCTGGGACTTGAATGATGTGTTCATTACATTATGAGATCCTGTTTTACCTAGGTATATCAGTGTGATATGAACTCTGGGACTTGAATGATGTGTTCATTACATTATGAGATCCTGTTTTACCTAGGTATATCCATGTGCTATGAGCTCTGGGACTTGAATGATGTGTTCATTACATTATGAGATCTGTTTTACCTAGGTATGTCAGTGTGATATGAACTCTGGGACTTGAATGATGTGGTTGCAATTAGAACAGCAATTATGGCAATTCACATTAATGAACATTGCTGCCCTAAGTAGCCACACAAAAGGAAAGAAGTCTTTGGAACTAATGAAAAAACATGAACTCATGGTTAGAATATCAGCATGGTTCATGGCAACAAAATCATCTAATTCTTGGTCATCAGTGCCATATGCATCAGAAAAGCTTGTTATGTATTTTCTTATTGTTTTTGGTTTGTTTCTTGAATTTAAATAAGCAACAGGGAGTAGAATAATTGATACCAAGCAGTTGTCCTCGAAAACTAAAAATTGGTTATTAAAAGGTCTTTGAATTTGAATTCTCCTGATCGGTTTAAACCCTTGACCCTGTTGGTGTCTACAAACATATCATTCAATTGGTTTTCAGTGAGCAGATGTCCATCATATAGATGTCCAATAACAACAGGTTTCATTGTGTTTTCATTGAGCATGTGCCCACCATATAGGTGTCCCATGACTTGGGTTTCATTGTGTTTTCAATGAGACAGTGTCTGCCAATATATGTCCCTTAACACAGGCTTCAGTATGTGTTTAATACAGATGAAAATGAGGTCATAATATGCCATTAATTTACCTTTCTGCAGTGAATGGTGGATTGTATCAATAGATAACTCTTCATGATCTAATACCAAAATCAATTTTGTACACTTAGATATCTTGACTTTATTGTTGCTTGATATTATGTGACATTGTGACATACTATTTATCACATAACAAAGTACATTTTTTAAGTTTGGTATCTTCATTTGATTTTTGCTAGATATTATTCTAAAGGTTGACATACTTTCTATATCTTTACTTTATTGTTGCTAAATTTTACTGGTATGCTACAGTGTGACATACTGTTAATGATATGACATTATGAGATTAATAAGTGTAACCACTTTATGATCAATTTATATTTCAGACACACTAGACCAACACAACTGTACTTTTGAGAAAGAGCATGCTCTGTGCAGTCATAATATTACATCATCAGTCACTCCAAGCTGTGATCAGCCAGTGTACAAATGGGTGCGTCACAGTGGAGCCACCTGGACAAACCGAACAGGGCCAGATTTTGACACACATTTATGATGAAGGAAGTGAATAGAAGTTTCACACATGAGAATATGACAGGTTGTTGAATGTTGTTACACTTCCCTAAACTGATGTCTTCATATGCAGGAAACAGTTTAACTCTTAATGCCTTATTTTTTGATTTATGGAAATAAAAATAACATTTAACAACTCTTAATCAAATATTTATAAAACACAGTGATTATACCTGTTCCACAAGTGATTAGATGCCAGAGATTTTACTATTAGGTTAATCAATACAAGTAAATATTAGTTGCTGAGGAATCTTTTTTGATCATGGATGTTTGTGAATATGAAATGTGAAATATGCCAGTTCTGTAATTTTGGCATTCATATTCGTTTTAATACCATATTTTGTTGGATGCAAAAATTTGAAATTGATATTTGTTTCCGAGAGGTTTTACAACTTTGTAGAAAGTAATGCAGTCATTGGCAGTGATGGTGTATTGAATGTATTTATTGGACAAACTTCATTTTAGGACTTGATCCAGAAAAGCCATTGGCTGTTGTGACAGTAATGTGTATGTAACATGTCAATCAGTTTTTAGCTCCTGCAGTTGTAAAAGGCGGCTTATGGTATGTCTCTTCTTCCATGATGTGTTGTCTGTGTGTGTGTGTGTGGTGTGATTTAGATTTTAACCCTTTACCTCATAGAGTGTATGGCTTTTTAGCCCTTCGATACGCATGTAGCAAAGTTACCCAGTGCAGTGCTCTATAAATAGAACACCTGTTACCTGTTCTAGTCCATACCCATTGGCCTGTTAAGCAGTGAAGTGTATGTTATGTTTAACAGCAATTTCAACCATTTTACATTTTTGGTACACATGCACTATGTATGGAAAGATTTAAGAGAAAAATCTGATCATTATAACTGTATAATTATTTTTCACAGAAGAATTTTTTTATGTGCTTCAAAATCTTGAGAGAACTCGTTCACCTTCAAGAACGTGAAGCTGTGTGACCAACCGTAGCTGCCATTTCTCATAATCGAAATTTACAAGTTCTTTGTCTGCGTCTACATCACCAAATCAGCTGAATTTGATAATTTATAAAAACTAATGGCTTCTTACATCAGTATCAGAGCCTATATCTAAGTTATTGAAGTTTTCATAGTTGTGATTCTAATCATGAAAACTTGAGTACATACTAAACAAAATCCACGACCTCCATTTTAGAGAGTGGAGAATATGACCCAGTTAATTTAAATAGCAGATTTCGACCAGAGCATAAACAGTGACCACATGATCTGACGTAATGGTCATTCACACCAATGAATGTAGTATCTAATAGGGGGTTTTCCCCAAAGGTGGTGCTACGAAAACCCGCTCAAAATGGCTCATGTTTACAGCAGGCGTTAAAAGGCACTTCCATGAGAATGGTGTAGAGGCGTTAAAAGGCGCTTACACGCGAATCGGGTAGAGGCGTCCAAAGGCGCTTCTATGTGAATGGAGTAGAGGTGTCCAAAGGCACTTGTATGAGGTAAAGGGTTAATCATATTGCTATGATGTCTGCAGTGTGGCAATTAATAATGATGTGTAGCACTGGGGCATCATGTCACACATTGATAGCATCATGTTCCATCCAGTTACATTATCCTGAAACCAGACTGAACAGTCCTAACACTGGCTTTGTAATGCTAAGTGCCAAGCAAGGCAGCTGTTAGTACTGTTTTTATAAGTCTTTGGTATGACTTGGCCAGGGTTCCAACTCGTGACCATCCTCATCCAAGGCAGATGCTCTAACCACTTAGGCCACTGGAGCAGTTGTAATGTCACCCAGACTTTGGTACAGGGCATCATGACATAAATGCCCTTCAGGTACTTGCAAATCTTCACCAATTAACCATCCAACATAGGCATCATGACTAAATATAGAAACCTCTTTAAACGATGTCTTCTCAAAAACAGCTGAAAAGAACTGACCAAATTTAACTGCAACCACCATGGCCTTAATATTTTTCAGATTTGTAGAAATGGTGCTCATCTGTCATTAAGTATAGCTGCCAATGGGGTCTTCAAAATTGCTCAGCAGAATATGTGCAAATCTGACAGAAAGCAACAAAGGGCTTCCAAATGACACCAATCTACCATCAAATATGGCCACCATTTCTAAAGGTTAGAAAACTATTCAATATGGCCACCATTTCTAAAGGTTAGAAAACTATTCAATATGACCACCATTCTAAAGGTTAGAAAACTATTCAATGAATTCTTCTCCAAAACTGCTCAACATATTTGAACCAAAACTGAAAACACCCTGGCATGGACGACTTTCAAGTTTTGTTCAAATTAGTCCTTCCACACTAAAAAGACAAAGCTGTAAAAGTTTCTTAACAGAAACTGCTCAAAAGAGTTTGATCAAATGTGACAGTAAAGTTCCATAGCTTTTTAAAACTTATACAAATTATGCCAGTCTGCCGTCAAATGTCTCTGATATTTACTAAATGTAGAACATGTAAAAAGCTTTGAACAAGAATCATTACAATACGTTCAAGACCAAGTTCTGTGGATGGCATCCTGACATAAAGATATTCAACAAATGATGCTTTAATATATGAAGATGCAAAATAATAAAATCAAACCTTATTTTTATAACATATGCAGTCAACAGAATTGTAAAATATTTCTGCTGCAAGCATCCTTTTTCAGACCTGCCAGAGTCCTTACAGTTTGTCCATAAGTATTAATGAAATGACATTTAAATTATGGATTTTTTTTAGATTAATAGAAAAGGATTTGAAAGTATGATATGGATATTGGCTTGTATGTATTTAATCCAAATTCAGCTTCTACTATAGATTCAGAAAAGCTGGTCAAGGTATTGGACTGACCTGTACAGGAACTAGACTGAACTGTACAGGAGTAACTAGTATTCTTCAATCTGCCAGTTTGTTTCGTACTGAATGCCTGCATTGTCAATACATCAGAGCTTTTCTGGAATTCTTATCCAGTAAATGAAAGCATATTGAAGGTGAAAAGGATAGTCAACCTCTGGCCAAACATCAATGAAAAAGAGTAGCGATTGGAGGGGCCAAGGTCTGGGTCAAGATCACTTTGACTGAATGAAAATAACTTCTTCTCAGCAGCATTAGTTCTAAGTGACAAACATGGGCCAAACTTTGATGATAACTTTCACCTGATGTGAGAAAGTAATCTTGTAATTTGGAAGTGAAAATAGCAAAAGGCCAAGGTCACTGACTGAAAAGTAGATAAATGTATTTTCCATTATAACTTTAGAAGATATTAAATATGCAGTTGTAGGTGTAGAATGTGCCATCCATGTTGAGCATTTTTACTTTATTTTATGAAGAAAAGAATCTGCTTGATAAATGAAATTTCATATTTACATGTATATGTAGATGATCTTACACTATGTTTTTCCTGTAAAAGCATTTTTGTGATCTAATACTCATTTTTCAACTTTTTCGACTTTGTAAAAAAATCTTTGTTAGCATGTTGATGTAGACAAATGAGATTTTCTGGAATAGTTGTAAGCATATGTAAATGGCCTGATTAATTTGCAGTGCCAGCAATTATTTCCATTTCTGGCTTTAAGGGATCTCAATTCTATGCTTATGGCAAGAAATCCATACTCTGTTACCAAATAATGTTTGTATTAATATAGTTTGTATTACTAAATGTAGTAACTCTTTAGCCCTATTTAAGTTAGTAACAAAGTTCAACTGACCTTTAATGTTAATTTCATGTCATGAGAAGAAACTCAATATTAAGTGCATGATCATGTGTGTCATTAGATATTGATTCTAGCATTAAATGCTTTCAAAGATATGACAATAATTTCTCAAATAATGTTTCAAATGTAAATTTTAAATTCCCTATCAATATATAAAAAAAACTTTGAATAAAAAAGAATGTGTACAGTATAAAAGGCACTTTGAAAAGAAATATCTACAGAGTTATGTTCTGATCTTAGTATTATTTAAACTCTGCAAAACATCAGTTCTCTCATTACTTTGATTTTGTAAGCTTTTGAACCTTGTCTGTGTAGACTTCTCTTTGTAATAAGTTTCTTTGTGGTTTGTGTGTAGACTTATGTCTCTGAATTTGGGTTTGTATGTAGATGTTTCGGCATTGGAGTTGTATATGCTTTTAATGTGGACCTTTATTATTTCATTAGGGTTGTACATGGTTTGTAGGTAGACTTGTCTCTCAGCACTGGGGTGAACATGTGCATGATTTGTATATAGACCTGCCTGTCTGCAGTGGGGATATACATAGTTTGAATATTTTGTATGTAGACTTTTCTCTCTGCAGCAGAATCATACCTGGCTTGCACATAGACATTTCTTTCTGCAATGGGGGTGTACTTTGTTGATGAAAACAAATCAAAGATTTTAGTTTGTAGAGTAGAACATTAGAGACAAATTTTGTTCCATAGAGTCAGAAAACTACTTGTACCAAAGCTATGCACCACCTGCCATGCTCATGTTTTAATGTATACTCACTTTTTTTTTTATTAAAGGTGAAGGACATTACATGTATGTTGACGCCTCAGTTGGCAGTCCTGGAGACACAACAATGTTAGCGCTAAAGGATTTTCTTATTGGCAAGTTCTGTTCCCTCCGTTTCTTCTATCACATTTATGGCAAGTCAACACCAGTTCTATGTGTCAGAGAAACATTGAGAAATATTGATATGGTTTTAACCTCATTTGACTTGAAGGCCTGGATTCCTGGTTGTATAGAATTGAAAAATGATTGTACAGTTGAGGAGTCAACAGTAAGATCTGTGTCTTTTGTGGCTGAGAGAGGCGATGGTCCGTGGGGAGATATTGCAATTGATGACATTAGCCTCTCCTTACAGAAGTGTCCTGGTAAGTTTACATTTTCGATATGGAAAACGTGTCATGGACTTGACATAGTTTGGAGTCCAGCACTGTTTTTATGTAATTATAGCAGAAGGAGGATATGATTTTACTTCTGTCTGTCTGTCTGTCTGTGTGCATTTAGAGAGATTATACATAGTCTTGAGGTAGACAAGTGAAAATTGGTAGTCATGTTTATATGCATATATAGATGACCCAAATTAAATCTGAGGCTATTGGAGTAAATTTTGTATTTTTTATTGTTCTTTGTCTTTATTTTTGCACGTGTTATTATTTTGGTCCTTGAGATTTCAGATAATTTAAAGCTTGTTAAAACACCAGTGAAATCTTAGGAAAAATGCAGAATAATAATTTGAACTTAAAAAGAAATTTGAAAAAATGGTTTCAAAATAGCCTTTCAGTTGCATTTTCTTTAGTCCTTCTTTGGATTTGAAATGATGCTTATGAATTTAAACTTGAAAAACAATGGTGTCTTAAAGGTGTTTTCCATTGACCCTTAATGCTATAAAAGTTATACATGGAATTATAATAGTTTCTAAATGGAATTTAAATGGATTTTGGCTGCTCTGGTGCATGACATATACTGGCAACAATAATAATCTCACATTTTACAGTCCATAGAGCTATATGTTAACTTTTGTCATGGCTTCATTATTATTTGTACATTTTAAAAATACGCAAGCTATTAACATTTGTAACATTGATGCATTTGGAAATAATACCTAATTTTATAATCTCATAAGGACTGGATTCATTGCTAAACCATATAAAAATATAAACAACCAGATTCATCTCAGTAATATTTTACCCATGTCTTAAGTCCCAACGGGTATTGACGGACCCCTGGATCCATGATAGTTGCATGTATATATGTGTATTTTTATGACAAGTGAGTACTTACATGGTAAAGGGCTGAAATCTGAATCTTATCTCCCCCAGGTTGGGGTGAAACCAGGTCAATGTCAGTGACAAGGAAGCACATTTACAGTTATCGCCAAGACATTCACTAGTTTCTATGTAATGGGGATAGGGAAAATAAACCAAGGCATCACTCATCATCTTGATCTGATATGTTTGGATGTTTGGACACTTATTTCATTGATCACACATAACAATTATAACAACAATTATGAGAAATACACAGATGTTGATGACATCATCAGCATAATGAGGTCATATGTGGTGTCACTGAGTGCATTTGTGTGGTATGGGTGTATTCCACATGACTTCCTTAGATGCTAAACTGTATCATGCATATATAGTAATATATAGGAATAAAACAAAGTATAGTATATTCAAATTTGTATGGTGACCCTGTACAATGATCAACATAAATAATTGATTCTGAGATTCATTAGGAAACATTATTAGTGGGTTGATTACCATCACTCAAGACTATTACTGCTACCTCTATTGACTATATGGGTGCTATTAAAGCCATAATTACCTATACTGTTAATGTTTATTGGTTAGAGAGAGATCTTTACCTTTATTGAAAATGCTTATCAAGAAGTTATTAGAGAGTTGTTGTTACAGGGTTTAACACCAATTTTCAGCACAAGATTGGCTATACATGGCGGCCAGTATAAATGGTGGAGTGAGAACCCGGGAAAACCCCAGAAAGAACCACTGACCCACGAGAAGCTACTGGCAAGCTTTCTCAAATACCCACATTGGCCGAGCCCGAGACTCAAACCCACTCAGACAGAGGTGAGATGGCAGTGATCCATAGTGGTGGGCACTTTAGACCACTCGGCCATTCTGGGCCCCAAGCTATTAGAGAGATAATTACTATTATTGTCAATGCTTATCAAAGAGTTATTAAAGATAATTATCTTTATAGTCAATGCATAAGAAGGAGTTCTTAGAGAGATAATTACCTTTACTGTCAGTGCTTATCAAGGAGTTATTAGAGAGATAATTACCTTTGCTGTTAATGGCTATTTGAGAGGTAAAGCTTTTTCTATGTGTCAATGTTTATAATATTATTTTTCAGGTACCAGTATAAATTGCACATTTGAAGATGGTATGTGTGGTTATCTTGCAGAATATGATTGGGAAATCAACCAAACTGGTAAATTAAATCTCTTAATCTTTTAATCCCTATCAATTTATTTTTGATTATTGTTATGACACCCACTGTTTAAAGTGGGTTCATTTTGGTTTGGTCCTGTTGATAAGCCTGACCTTTGATCCCTTCCATTCATTCATCAATCTGTCAAATTAAATTTAGTGGGCATATTTGTATCCATATGCAAATGACATGCTAAAACATTAAGATCATTACATAATATTTTAATTCATTTTCTTTTCTCTTCTTTTTAATTCATTTTTGAATTTGTTTGGACTCTAATTAAAAACATTGTTAGCATTAGACATTATTGCCTCCAAAAACATTGAGGTAGACAAATAATACTATTCATGATTATATTCACATGCTGATGACCTAATTAAATTTTCAAGCCATTGCATCAGTTTTTCCATTTTTTTATGCATTTTTAACTTTTGGAATTGTTCTTTTTTTTTTAACAAAATCTGTTTTTGCCTTGACAAATTAAAAAACGCTCTTGATATGAACAAATCAAATTTGGTAGACTTATTTGTATTCAGATGTTAACAATTCTTGAGTTCTGGCTATTTTAGGATTTTTAAAATATTGTTGACATTGTATTTTGCAATCCAATTTTGGTTTGTTTGACAGAAACCTCCACAGTACAATTAATAAAAGAAAACAAATTCAGGTACACACATGAAATTTGGTCATGTTAGTATGTGTAAGGAGATAACCTAACTTGATTTTCATCTCACTACAGCAAGTTTTCAAACTTGTTTCCAAATTTATGTCTTTGACTTAGAGGTCTGAAGTGTGGGGAATGTATCTCTAACCAATGTAAATCTAGTTTTAAATAAAATTTTACACATTTATGACAAAAATCATGTTATCACAAGTAGGCAAGTTAGACAAGAAATTTGGTAGGTATGTATGTATTCATATGTACATAACCTGATTTGGTTGTCAGGTTTTACATTGTTATTTTTTATAATTTTTATAACATTTTGGAATTAAACATTTGTGACAAAAACTTTGTTAGCATGATTAAGCAAAAACTGCTGAGATAGACAAATTGAATTTGAAATTCATAAATGTATTCAACTGTGGATGACTGGTTGCATTTCAGGTAATTAGAACAATTTATTTTGATGTCATTATATTTTTTTACCTTGGTGGCTGACTTTTTGTCAAATACATTGCCAGTACAAGTAATCAAGAACCTCATGATGTTTACAAATGAAATTTTGGTAGGCATATTTATATCCATGTGTAGTTAACTAGATCACATTTTCAAGGCATTATACACTTGCCTCATTTTTACCTATTGTTAAGAAGATTTTTGGGGGAACCATTAATGGCATAGTTTCCAAGGGAATGGGAGACAAATGAATCATATAACAATCTGCTATTATTTTGCTTTGGTATAAAAATGATTATCTAAAAAAAAACAATTTAATTGACTAATGGCATTAAAATAATTAAAGACAAATCACTATGGTTCACGTGATTCTCGATGCATCATACTTTTATTTATCATTACATCAGGTATCTGTCATTGGAAGTCTACTGTCATGGCTTAAAATTGCATCATTCTTTACATGTATGTAAGAAGAAAAGTAATGGAAATGATCAAAATGAATTATTTGAGATTTAGAATAGTAGAAATGATCCTTTTTAATGTGGGAATTGCTGAGTAGAGAGCTGATATAGGAGTTATACTGATTATTATAATTTCTGTCAAGTCCCATAGTATCGAGAAGTCAGTCATAATAGCCACTTTTCTGGTGACAATAGTGGCATCAACAGTTTGTTTGGGTTTGGGTTAAAGGTTTTCATGTGCATTCATTTCCTAATCCTATTTATTGATTCTCATCATATTTGTCCTGAATCATTATGAATCTAAGGCAATTCATTTTTTGGAACACTAAATATTAACTACTTTAACTTTTGGAGTCAGGTCAAGTAATAAAAAATTTTGCTTTATGGTTTTGAAATAGGTGCAATGATCTTATCATGTGAGAAATACCATAATAATCCTGTCATGTGAGAAATACTATAATAATCCTGTCATGTGATAAATACTGTAATAATCCTGTCATGTGAGAAATATTGCAATAGGATCCCTTGTCATATTGTGAGAGAAATACTCTAATTGGCCATGCTCTCATCATGGTGATATACTGTATTGGGTACAAGAGGTATTTATTACAGAGTGAAAAATACTGTAATACTCCACTGTCTTTTTAGGAAGATTTGTATACATTATGTATCAGAACGTTTTGCATGAGATTTCAAATGATATGATTGTTAATAAATAAATAAACATTGACCATCTTTGGCAGAACCAACAAAACCTTTTGCTTATAATCTAAGCACTTCAAATAAAATAAATAAATCCTTGATCTTCTCTTCTTTTTGTTATCTTGCATATATGTTACTTTCTGTCACTATGCCTGCCTTCCTTTTTTTGTCTTCTATAAATTCCTTAAATTTCCTTTCTGTCATTTTGTGTTTCATTCTCTAACATTTTGTATCTCTGTTTCTGGCACACATCATTCTCTCTCTCTAATTTACCATATATAGACAGCATTATTATGATGCATCAGTAATCTTATGTATGCACACATTTCATATAAGCTTCTGTTTTGTCGTTATTATTAATATATTATTACTATTTTTATTACTATTATTATTATTATTATTTTTATTATTATTATTATTAAATTCAGGTAGATGTTTGGTTGCAAGAGGAGGAGAGGGAAGAAAATTGATTTCTCCAAGTGTAAAGGGACCTGGTTGTATAACATTGTATTACACCAGTACAACTAAGGACATGTTTGATTTGATCGTCGGTATGAATCTAACAATAGGAGACAGAGTGCACCCAATAATGATGGATGGTCAAACAAGGATGATAAATGTGCCTGTCAACACAACAGGGCCGGATAACCTAGTGATGATGTTGTCTTCAGGTTTTCCTAGTGCTGTATTTTATCTGCACAATGTGACATTTTCTTCTGAGTGCCCTGTGCTAGGTAAGGGACCGATGACAGATACCCATCCCAATACATAAGAAAATCAGATGCAATGATAACCAGATCCAGAGAGAGTTCATCACTGAGTTGAATAGCATTAGAAACAGTATATTTTAAGAGAAAAATGAGGACATTGATCATGTTAGGCAAAAACAACCACCCATTTTGCTTATAATCTAATCTCTTCAAACAATATGAATAAATCTGGATATGCCCTTGGTCCAGACAGACAGACAATGGGGAATAATGAGTAGATATGTAGAAAAATAAATTAATAGAAACAGGCAGACATAAAACAATTAGATAGATTGGAAGATATAGGTAAATATTAAGATGGATGATTATTTCTGGTATTAATCAATTGATGATATATACAGACAGAATGTCGGTCGAAAAATCCCCAAAGTCAATCCAAAGCATTTCATTTTAATGATTATATCAGGCTGGAAATTTTCAGATCTGAATTATCTGAAATCTTATAAAATTGTGTCATCTCATGGACCTTATCACTAATGTTGATCATCCAAAACAACAGTCAATGGCTAGCATTTAGCAATAATATATCATTAACTATGTGTTGCATTAAGATTAACCCCGGCCGAGTCATACCAAAGACTTTAAAAAATGGTACTAACAGCTACCTCGCTTGACGCTCAGCATTAGGAGGTTAGTGTTAGGACTGGTTGGCCTAGTGTCAGAATAATGTGACTGGGTGGGACATCATGCTACATGTCTGCGGCATGATGCCCCAGTGCTAGACATCACTATAAACTGTCACACTGCAGACATCGTAGCGATATGACTGAAAAATTGTTAAAACTACGTTAAAAATCTAAATCACACACACACACACACGCATTAAGATTAATTTTGGCCATCATTAACTGTCACATTTTTTTACTGGAAAATAAATTGCAGTCAACTGTTTGTATGTTAGACATATTAACCACTGCAAAAGATAATGTCTGGAATCCCGATTTCAAGATAAATTTTGATCCCTGTCTATTAGATTGGTATCCTGCTGAAGGTCACCTTCAATTCTGATTAAGTTAAACTGCAAGAAGGTACTACCTCTAGGAATTTGCAGGTGCTTCCTCCTATTGTGTGAATTCATAACTCTCTTCTGAGAAGCCATGCTTCACCCCATAACAGACTTCACTTTTAAAAATTGATCTAAATTGGCCATGATCCACCCCTAAAAGACTTCACTTTTCAAACTGATTGAAATTGGCCATGATCCACCCCTAACAGAATTCACTTTGCAAAACTGATCTAAATTGACCATGATCCTCCCCTAACTGGCTTTACTTTTCAAAACTGATCTGTATTTGCCATGATCCACCCCTAATAGATTTCATGTTGCAAAACTAATCTAAATTTGCCATGATCCACCCCTAATGGATTTCAGTTTGCAAAATTGGTCCATATTTGCCATGATCCACCCCTAGCGGACTTCACTTTTCAAAACTGATCTAAACTGACCATGATCCATCCCTAACAGACTTCATTTTGCAAAACTGATCTATATTTGCCACAATCCACCCCTAACAGACTTCACTTTTCAAAACTGATCTAAACTGGCCATGATCCACTCCTAACAGACTTCACTTTTCAGAACTGGTCGAAATTGGCCATGATCCACCCCTAATGGACTTCACTTTGCAAAACTGATCTAAATTTGCAATGATCCACTTCTGACAGACTTAACTTTTCAAAACTGATTTAAATTTGCCATGATCCACCCCTAAGAAACTTCACTTTTCAAAACTGATTTAAATTTGCCGTGATCTAACCCTAGCAGAATTCACTTTGCAAAGCTGATTTAAATTTGCCATGATCCACTCCTAACAGACTTCACTTTGCGAAACTGACCTAAATTTGCCATGATCCACCCCTAAGAACTTCACTTTTCAAAACTGATTTAAATTTGTCGTGATCCACCCCTAACAGAATTCACTTGGCAAAGCTGATTTAAATTTGCCATGATCCACCCCTAACAGACTTCACATTTCAAAACTGATCTAAATTTGCCATGATCTACCCCTAACAGACTTCACTTTACAAAAATGATCTAAATTATCGCAGTGCCACTTTTTTGCCATGATGACAGCATCACACAAGTAAGTCAATAATAGAATACAAATTCTTTATTATTCAGAAAAATAATTAGAATTATTTGGCTTCCTCCTCTTTACCCCCATCCCATCAAAAACAACTTTTAATTTTTATCTTTCCTACTAATGACAGTTGAATATTGGTGGCATTAAAATATAATATCTTTCAACCTGATTGGTCCAGCTGCAAATGTTTGGATTGGGATGTGCTTGTCTACACCATCCAGCTATGCCTATGCCATATGGCCAAAAGAGTGGCTGCACCAGTTGCTACATGGTATATAAACCACAAACCAGCTAGACATCGCGATCAGTTGAACCAGTACATCAGTCAGAACTTTTGTAGGTCAGACATGCTAACCACAGCAACCCAATGATTGTAAGTCAAACATGCTAACCACAGCAACCCAGTGATTGCAAGTCAGACATGCTTACTGCAGCAACCCATTGATTGCAAGTCAGACATGCTAACCACTGCAACCAGCTTATTGTAAATCGAACTTGATAATCACTGCAACCCACTGATTGTAAGGCTAACTTGATAATCACTGCAACCCGCTGATTTTAAATACAGCTTGATAACCAATGGCAGCACACTGATTTTATGTCAGACATACTAGCTGCAATCCACTGATTGTAAGTCAGACAAACTAAAGTAATTCCCAAGTCTCTGACTAACGTTTGTTGAGGTACAGTGGAGTTGAACATGAGGGTTCAATCATTCCAAGTGCTCAAACAAATGTTTGCTTGGGTACAAAAGATTAATTTGAGCTGATGGGTTTAGTCAACCTTAAAGTGACCTTAAATCTATTCCACAGAAGTTAGGATATTTTATCATAGGCTTACAAACAAACTTGTTATATCTAGCAATGCTCCATGAGAAAGTATTCTCAATAATTAAAAAAGAGGCATGACTACATGTTTTAATTGCATGACAGTTTTTTTAAAACAATCAAATATTTGTTTCAGAATTTAGTAAAATATTCTGAGAAATGATTCTAGAGACAACTTCCTATGCTCATCCCTTCACAGAACAAATGAAGAAATGATAAGTTTTTAAACAAATACTCATTTCTTTCTTCTTTAGAATGTCCAAAGAGTGACTTTGCATGTGAACACAACTGTATCTTCAAAGCGGATGTATGTGATGGGCATGTTAGGCACTGCATTGATGGAGAGGATCAAGCTGATTACCACTGTTGTATGTATATAAATAAAGTAATACCTTGTTATAAGGCACATGAGAGTTGTGTGGCCTGTACCTACAGCTGTCCCTGACCATAAAACCCCTCAGTATACCATAGTTCTTATAACAAGGGTATACTCATAATCCCTTTAAAGTGGTTAACCTTGTTCCTTTTTGTTTGTAATATTATCAGTAAACTGTATTGCAGTTTCACATAATTAAGTACTTCATGTTCATGTTGGAATGCTTTAATATGATGGTCATGGTGAAATGTTCATGAATGGTAAGTTAGCTGAAAACTTTGGATCTCACTCATGACCGAGACCAGTAGCTCTAATGCAGGTAGGATTTTTGTGTCCTTTCACTTTCTATTCCACCGCCTTTATTTGATTTAATAGAAAATACTTCTTAATGTAATCATTCAAAGCAGGTCTCCTTTAAATTTATTGTAATAATATAACAAATACTTCCAGAAGTTGCAGACCAAAACACTTTTTGGACTTGACTAGGTTCTTATGGAAATACTTGACAGGATTGCTTTGACAGTCAATTGATACTTTTTGCATTGAAAATACAAGAGATCATACCATTGTTAAGATGGCTACACACTGACAGAGAATTTGAAGGTAAAACTGGGGCTTCATGTGGTAATGAGGTCTAAGGCATTCACCTTTACAAATCACTGACATCTCACCTCTGTCTACATGGGATAAAGTCCAGGCTTGGCTAGCATAAGTATGTGAGAAAGCTTGCCAGTAACTTCCCATGGGTTGGTGGTTCTTCCTTGGTTTTTCATGGATTCTTCCTTTACCAGATATACTGGTTGCTATGCAAACAAATCAAAAGATAAAACCAAAACATGAATTTCACTTGACAAACCAGATGTATTTGTATTTATATCTTAAAGCATTGCCATCAATAGATATTACCAACACTTTCATTGATCAATATTTTTTGTCATATTTTGTTATTTACAGTGTATAGAGAATATTTTTAAAGACAATTTTACAAAATATATGTCTCTTAATGTGAAAGATAGCCCCACTGAGGGTGTTAAGGAATCAATCTATAACTGTAAATTACCTTGAATTATGAAATTTCTAAGTTTTAAAGGTAATCCAGAATGCCAAACATGATCAAAGACTTTACTTGTATCAAATAAGAAACTTCCAGACTAACATCCTTTCCATGGTCTAGAGCAGATCGTATTATATATATATATGATTATGTGCAATCTACTTATGCTGACCCATGTCTGTATGCAAATACTTGTATTCATACTTTTTAAACACTTTCACCTAAATGAAAATTAGCAATATAGGGCAATAGTTTACGACTTTTGTTCTACATTCTTTTTATATACTGGGATCACACTTGTTAATCTACAGGAATCTGGAAATCATGAGATATATTAAGATATGCAACACAGTGGATACTTATTTGAACTTGCAATTATTTTAAGTGGCTTGGGATGCAATAAAACTGGACCTTGTCTTGGATTGACATAAACCTATAATTACAACACTGTATTCCTCATGTTCACTATTGATGATGCAAGAGATAGTTGGACAAATAATGTATATTCAGCAGTTTAACATTATGTAATATCAATTTGTATTCCAGTCTATTCATGGAAGATTTTGTTAAATATGTTTGCTTTCTCCCCATCATCTTTACCATAGTGCCATTTATAATCCATGAATCAAAGATTTCATCTTAGACTTTTGCTACAATGAACCTTATTTTGGGAAACATGCACCGAGTATTCCTATTGCTTGCTTATCTTGCTATCATTGAACAGATTTGCAAATTAGTTGGATAAACCACTAATTAATGTTATATACTTGAATCGTGTTACCCATATTTTAACTCGTATGCTTTGGACAATGAAAAGAGCAATAATGCAAAGTTTCCTTTACTAGTTTTGATTACAGTTTTCTTCAGGTTCAACAATTAGCATCCAATTATTTTGGTATTTTCTAGAAGATAAAATACATGGGATTAATGCCGGACTATCATTACAAGGGGGTTCATGAGTTATCCATGTTTGAGTTATCAAGAGAGAAGTGTATGGGTATATAGGATACAATGGTATATGGAAACAGAGGAACCATGTGATGTACATGCACATCATTATACCTATTTCAGTTGTAATATGTTGTACATGATACCTACTACAGAGAAATTAAGAAAAGGTGCTTCTCATTTATCAGCAAATGTCTTTTACCTACAGGGAGAACATGAAGGTAAAATTAGGAAGAGGGATTAATTGTCAAACAAGTGTTCTTATGCACAGATATAATGTGAAGTCAAAATAAGAAAAAATTCAGTCTATTTTATGTATGTGTCCAATAAGACAGTTTTTACTTTCAGTCGTGTCTATTATAATCATAAGCAGAATATGTCAGTGCTAAATGTTCCTATGATTCATACGTTTTTCATTCAATCATGACATCAGATGATGTTTTTTTTTTCTTGCAGTACCTTCCATTGAATGTGACTTCAATCAACGATCTGTATGCAACTACACCTTTACAAATGCCAATTTCACCATAACCAGCTTAAATATAACAACAGGTAAGTGTTTTATCTCCCTTTATTTCATACCGCTTTAACCATATATTGTTGATCTCCCTTTATTTCATATTGATTTAACCATACATGGTTGATCTCCCTTTATTTCATACTCCATTAACTATACATGGTTGATATCCCTTTAGTTAATACTGATCTAACCATACATTGTTGTTCTCCCTTTATTTCATGCGCATTTAAGTATACATGGTTGCTCTCCCTTTATTTCATACTCATTTAACCATACATGGTTGATCTCCCTTTATTTCCTACTCATTTAATCATACATGGTTCATCTCCCTTTATTTCACACTCATTTAACTATTGATGGTTATCTCCCTTTTTATCACACTCATTTAACCATAATGGTTCATCCCCCATTATTTCATGTTCATTTAACCTTACATTGTTCATCAGGCATCTGATACAGATGTTCAGTATGTATTTCCATTTCCAATACTGGAACTAATTAGGTGTATTACCTGACATCCAGGTGTCAGTATCTTTAGATGCACTCAATTAAGCCGTTGTAAATACCAGGTTGATTTAAATTCCATCTACACCATATATATCAAATGATTAGAAAAGTTTAAAAGTAGCAACTCTATGGTCTTAGACTAAGTAACAGAAAAAAGTGAAAACAAACAAGTTTTGTAAATTTCAACAAATAAATTATTTCCAAGGAATGCAAAGTGGAAATTTAAAAACAACATTGTTTTGTTACTTAAATGCCAAAAAGTTCTAACAGTTACATCACAAGTCCAAAAGTATAGATTCTTCTGAATGAATTCCAGTGGTGTTACAAATGAATTATAATCTTGAATGTATGATTGTGTCAGCAGCCTTGTATCTGATAACGACTCAACAGTCTTTGATGTATCACAATGATATAATCCAGAATGTCTTTAAACAAATTCACAATAATCCCCACAAAATTGTGATTTTAGCCTAAGTCAATGAGCACTAATGAATAATTAAAATAAATAAATCCCCTCAAATATTAATTGAACTCCAACAAAAGACTGATTCTACTACAGATGTTAAGGTCAGAATTTATAATTCTGTTTATCACTACTTTGTATCAAAAAAATGAGACAGCAAAAGAGAACCTTGATGTTGGTCATTTTCCCATCAAAGTTGATGGTCACTTCCAGAAAATTCTACGGCCGAAAGGCCAGGTAAACATGTTTACCCAAATTATCTTAAAGTACAACTTACAATAATGGAACTATGTAGTGTTACTTATAAAATTGTCTTTGCAATATACAGTCATGAGCAAAAACTATATACACAATGTAGATACATAACATTATGTAATACATACAAAGACGAACTTTTATTTTCCTATGTTAATACCAGATATATTTTATCACAAACACTAATATTTTAATGAGTGGTGAAGCCATGAGTTAAAATATATCACTTTTGATACCACAAGATAAAATATATCTGGAATTTTATGTCTGCAGAGAAAATTTTGTTTTTATTATGAACCAAACTTACTCCAGAATTGAAACTTAGAAAATTAAACTCTCTACTCATCAAAACACAGTACCTCCCACCAACTATATTTCATAAATAAATTCACCTCATTTTCTTAGGCGTATCATATAAATATCAGTGACTTTAAAGGGCTGTAGGATTAGGATGACCTACACTTTGGCATTGTTTTAAACTATTTGTTCATATCTGACCTCAAAGCAAGTCTGATTCAGCAATGCATCACAGAAGGGTGATCAGTGTTGTCAGGGAAAAATAACTTTATCGAGATGCAAACAGCATTGAGTCAGATTTCTTTGGCAGAAATTAATGTACATGCCAGAAATGTAATGCAGATTCAATTTATTTGATCTGTCTCACACAGTGAGTGTTTTATTGATGCATGTATAACTTGTGTAGACACACGCAATCAAGAATTGCATGGCATGATGGGAATTCTGATATTTTAACACATGAAGCTATAAGGATATATTTTCTTGCTTGACAATATGAGAATGAAATTATGTGAAAATTATTTTGCCAATAAAAATTCTTTCTTTCACACTTAACTCAGTTACGAGTGTGTCAGAATAAAATCCATCAGTCCTGTGTTTGGTACACACTCCAGCCAGCCAGGTTGTCTGCCTTGGTGTGTCTTTGATAAACACACTTAACTCCCATTTTCTCAGCATGATATAGCCAATAATGAGTAAAAAGTGCAATTAAATCCCCAAAACATTTAATATGCAGATGTTTTATCCAATACACAATCGGGAACTTAGACTTTGTCTGAGAACAGTTACAAAATCTTGTTCAGAAATTCACTATGTCGAAGCAAATGAAATGTTACTTTATCTCATACGAACAAAAATGAAATAGGAACATTCACTTTGCGAAAATGCATTTCCAATTCATGTTTCAAATAAATAATGATAGGATCATGGTTCAAAAATTGCAAATGCAACATAACTGGAATGCTAAATGAATGCATTTGGGATGCAAATGAAACACAAATGGAAAGTCAAATTTCAAACATGAATGCATCACAGATGGCATATTAAATGAAAGCATGTCAGCACAAATGGAATGTTAAAGTATTTCAGATTTACATGTTATTTTAAATTATTACACTTCAAATGCAAATGGATACAATAGTAACACAGATGTAATGCTAAATGGATGCATGTCAAATGCAAACAGATTACAAATTAAACACAAACTAAATGCAGATTTGGCAAAAATACAAGTTACAGTGTCCCTGTATATACAAAAGGAGATTTTATTAAGTTAATAGAGTCCATGCTGCCTCTGATTATAGGTACTCTGGATGGCTCAGTCCTTCTACAGTCATCTCTCTCCTTCATGGAAAGTCCAAAAGGTGTCTTAGATAATGAGTCCTGCTTGTGGTACAAGTATACCCAGTATGGAGAGGGAAGACACAGGCTGGTGTCCAATACATCAGATTTCCTCAAGAATTTATACATATTTGATGGCCTCAAGGCTCAAGGAATTACTTTGACTCTCCAAGCCAATCTTCCAAGTGGCATCTATAGCATCATTTTTGAGTTCCAGACCAACAAAATGTCTGGATCTTATGCACAAATTGATGACGTGGAAATTGCTGATGGAAGATGTCCTAATTGTAAGTATAGAGCAAACCAAATTTTCAAAGTTTGTTACATTACAGGTGATACTTGTAATATGACAATTTGATTTATGTGCTTTCATTTTAATACCATTTACAATTAAGTAATAACATTTTATTTGTGCCACTGTGCGTAATTTTATGCCATCATTGGCACCACATGCTGTGATTCATGCACGTATTTTATGTACCACTTTGTTTGATAATGATACATATATAATCATTACTTGAGAACTTTTAGAAGTAAAAATTGCCCAAGAACTTTCTTAATTTACAATTATCCTATATGAAAGTTATTTCTGATGTACGTCAATTTTTTATTTGCATCATAACATCATGAATACATATATGCAAAATTGATCTTCACATGTGCAATGATAACCTGTAAAAAAGTTCAAGATTTAAGCAATAGGATGGTGCTTGCAGTTTTTGTGCTAGGTCTGCTTTTAAATGGTCACTGATGAAATATTAATTTTGAGTCAAGCCTTACAATAGCAGTCACCTGTGGGAAAAGGACAACTTGGTCTTTGTGTGTAGATGACCATTTCATGCAGGTTCATCTTTCAGACTTGCTTTATAAATAAATACCATGCACCAAATACCATTATTATTATTATTAGTAGTAGTAGTAGTTTGGTAAGTATTGATGCACATGAAGTCATGCAACATTATGGGTGTAATTATATTAGGGATATCAGGGGTAACGCTTCCAGGCAAAGTGGGCGACTAAGTCACCTTAGAAATGTAAACTTCACCTTCTTTTGTTAGGAAAGCGAAAACGATTTCCCCCTGTGATTTTTTTTTAGAGGTACATTGACTAATCGTACCTTTTGAGATGCCCTCTCGCCTTAGTCAGGTTTATTCTAGTATCATGTTGTAGCTAAAGGTATTCTTCAAGCCATCAGTAGCTAGGCCTAGTTTTAATATCAATTACGCTGACAAACTAAACTCTTGCACATTCACAGGCATGTGTTTTGATAGCTGATTGACAATTAACCATTTCCTGAGTTGGCAACTAGGCCCCAATCACTACCCGATTTACTCATGTTTTCCTTCGATGATAAAAACATACAAACATGTATTTCGAAACTTTAACAGTAGTATGTATATAGCAGTTTGTGTTTTAAGAATAAAATTGGTGATCTGGATATTTTAACTGCCTCTTGTACACTATTTCATCACAAAATTAGTTTGAAACTGTATGTGTACCAGTAACAGGGAAAGAATGGTGGACATCGCTGTGTCTGGGAAGTACGAGTTTATTAGATTGTCTGTTTTCATAAATCATCAAGCAAATATATACAGAAAAATATACAATTCACAGAAAGCAAAGCCTAGGTATTATGTTATTTAAGATTTAACTTTAAAATGCAATTATATAGGTCAGAAACATATGAGACAATGCTCTGTTGTGGAATTCACAAGAAGTGTTGTAAGGTCAAAGTTGTTTTCTGACTTGACTCGTATTTGTGAAAATATGGAAAAAAGCTGCGAAGCAGATAATATTTAATCAATGCCTAAAATTAATACAAGCACATAGACAAATAAATAAACCATAAATTTGCAATCCTATCATGGGCTGTTGTAATGAAGCTATATAAAGTGAGTGATTATTATAAAAACCCCTTTTTCTAAAATTAGATGCACTCCCGTCTGTGTTGATTCGGTTGGAAAGAAGCGTTTAGTTCATATACTAACTATAAATGAGCCATGTCTGTAATTTTATGCATTTTAGTGTGTTATGTATGAATAGTTATGGTAATGTTTTATTCGCAACAAAGAATTTAGGACACTTGTGCATTTGCCCTCATGTACATTGTACAGGGGTTGTGTCAAAGGCGTTTAGAAATCTTTGAAAGTGCCATTATTTTGAACTTTTAAAAAGTACATAAAAAAAAATAATAATAGAAAAATATAGAAAAAATTGATTAAGGGCAGTTGATTAACCATTTTTACCAACTTGCAATTACAATAATGTAATCTAATTACTCAGTTAAATTTTGTTACATTGCAGTTTCTATTATTCTCTTTCAGAGTCATATGGCCAAAATAACTAAGAAAATTTTCAAGTAGAAAATAAAGTATTGCTTAAATCCAATGTTAAATGCAAATATGAATACTGGGAAATAGAGGGCATAATTCGAATAAGAGAATAAGAGAACACACACACACACACTATATATATATATATATATATATATATATATATATATATATATATATATATATATATATATATATATTGCAATTCTTGCTTTGCTTCACATCCACTTCTCCCTGTAGAGCTCTCACTTCTCCCTGTTCTGTCCAAAAAGAGATGTCGCTTCTCCCTAAAATTCAAGTCTAGCTTGACCCCGGGGATATTAATCACCCCAGTGACATACTATTTAGGTCACTGTGATTTACTTTTGATGTGATATTTTCTGTGCATTGGGTACAGATTATGCTATGGTATTGGGTATGGATATTTTCTGTGCATTGGGTATTGATTATGCTATGGTATTGGGTATGGATATTTTCTGTGCATTGGGTATGGATGCTATGGTACTGGGTATGGGTATTTTCTGTGCATTGGGTATGGATTATGCTATGGTACTGGGTATGGATATTTTCTGTGCATTGGGTATGGATTATGCTATGGTATTGGGTATGGGTATTTTCTGTGCATTGGGTATGGATACTATGGTACTGGGTATGGATATTTTCTGTGCATTGGGTATGGATGCTATGGTACTTGGTATGGATATTTTCTGTGCATTGGGTATGGATTATGCTATGGTATTGGGAATGGATATTTTCTGTGCATTGGGTATGGATTATGCTATGGTATTGGGTATGGATATTTTCTGTGCATTGGGTATGGATGCTATGGTACTTGGTATAGATATTTTCTGTGCATTGGGTATGGATGCTATGGTACTTGGTATGGATATTTTCTGTGCATTGGGTATGGATTATACTATGGTAAAGGAGGCAAGACAGCATTCTGCTGAATTTATGTTATTATGCTGAAGCCAATTTATGGCAGGTCATAAATTGTTACTGAATGTTAAGATGTTTTTGTATTTGTTATTTCCATTATTTGCTTTTGTTTTCAATATGTAATTCCTATAGTAGATTGGTATTTAGATCCTTGCAATCCGTTACTAAATCACAGAAAGATGCAGTTATTACAGAAAAGTTAATTACTAGCACTTCTTTTGGAAAGGAGTTGTTACTCAAAATGAATAAATTCTAATTAAAAATACATTTGTCAAATGGATGAGTATTTACATGAAATTACTAGTAATTATAAGTAAAAGAAAAATAAGCAATTGCAAGTAAAAGACAGAAATGAAATAATTTGCTTAGTAATTAAGTTACTAAATTATAATACCGCTTAATAATTATTTTACTAAGTAAAAATACTTCTCAGTAACCATTTTACTAATTAACACTACTTCATAATAACTTTACTTTTTAAACTAATATTACCTAAATTATTATTAGTTAGTAATCATTTTACTAAGTTAATTTTGAACAAACACAGAATTAAGTCACATATTTTACTTAGTAATAATTTTACTAATTAGAATGTTATTACTTAGCAATAATTTTGCTAAGAAATATTAACAAAACACAGAGTTAAGTCATTTTGAGTAAATGGATAAACATCTGCGTGTTCATGTCAGTTCACAAACTTTGTAATGAGAAAAAAATGACCAGCTAATAATGTAAATGTCACAGTGCAATCGCAAGTGTAAATTCAAAAGTGTCTGTTCTTATGTCTCTTTAGTGGAAAATCACAATTTGTCTTATGTGATTTTTTTTATTTTATTTTATTTTAAAAGCAAAATGTTTCTCTCGTTATCTATCTCAGCCAGAGAACAATAATTATTCATGGATGTATACATATTTATGTTGTCATTAAGTAGGAAAAGTACTGCTAATTTATTAGTCTTCTTCTGGCACCAGATAATAATAGCAATAATAATAATTTGCACTGTTTACAGCAGTAACACTATTGGTATCAGCAACATGGGCAGGAACAATCTGTCTGATGATAATAAGCTAAAGGAAAGATTCAGAAGAATGATCGACTGAGAACTTTGTTTATCTGTAGATGTTAAATACAGGCATTGTAGAGAACCTTAGTAGAAGAAAGATAAAGGAAATTACATGGATACTTATTAAGTGTCAAATTCATGAAACCAGTTGAATACCAGATCTGCATTTTATAAGAGTGCTGTTTATGATTGTCAGGCTAACAATCATACTGTACAGGTTGCCAGAGAATAGTGCTTGCAGGCAAGACCCAAGGCTGCCAGTGATTAGTGCTTGTTGGCAAGAATGCATGCTGCCAAAGAATAGTGGTTGCTAGCAAGACCCAAGGATGCTAGTGATTAGTGCTGTTGGCAAGACTCAAGGCTGCCAGTGAATAGTGGTTGCTGGCAAGACCCAAGGTTGCCTGTAAATAGTACTTGCAGGCAAGACCCAAGGCTGCCAGTGATTAGCGCTTGTTGGCAAGACCCAAGGCTACCAGTAAATAGAGGTATGCTGGCAAGACCCAAGGGTGTCTGCAAATAGTGGATGCAGGCATGACCTAAGACTGCCTGTGAATAGTGCTTGTTGGCAAAAGCTAAGAGTTCTGAGAGGCAGCTTTCCATGAGCAAATACATCCTAAATTTTTTCATGCACCTAATGTATAAATGAGCTTGCCAAGTGAGATATGTAAGCCATGGCTTGGATAACTTAGACACATGGTTAAATTACTCTGAATGTTGTATAACTGATGAGGATTCAGATCTGTTTAGCATTCAAGTATAGTAATATGCATTTCTAACAAAATTACCTAATGTTACATGCATGTTAAATCTTTTTTAAGTTTTAAATGCAATGCTTAATGTAGCATATGCATTTACTTTTAAATAAGTAAACCAAATTCTACCATTGCATTAAGCAGACAGTTTGCACTGTTTATTCCATTCTATGATGTCAATTAAACAGCATAGACCTTGATCAGCCAACACATTATTTATTGCTTAATATATATTATACAGAGGCATTTGCAGTCAATCTTGCTTTTAAATTTCAGACTCAGTTTCTTGTAATGTGGAGGAATTCTTTTGTCAGAATACCATGTGGAATGGAGATGTAATTGATATCTGTCTGCCAAATGTGGCCAAGTGTAATGGCCATGTTGATTGTTCAGATGGGAGTGATGAATTGGGCTGTTGTAAGTATAGTTAGCATACCGTATGAATACCAGTTTTACTTCAACTGGCAGTAAGGACAATTGAGCTAATATTATGGTCCTGCATGTGTTGTACATTGTGCATCAAGTCAACAATTGCTATGGTACATTTTTTTTAAAAATACTTTTCTCATTTTGACCAAGAAAGGCAGAGAGCAGCTATACATGAAAGGATTTTTAAATTTGTTCTAAAGGTGCTGATCCAGCATTAAACATGAACAGGTTCTATAAATTGAAAACAAACTTTTAAAGACTTTCCAGAAACCAATGAATAGAATTTGATTGAAGTTGATGGAAAGCAGCATAGGAATAAGACATTTGGTGTTATTACAATAAGATGTTGATTTGACAGAAATTTTCCTAGCTTGAATGCCTTTCAGCTAGATAGAATGCTGTTCCACAATCAAATATGACTGCCATAATTGCTAAAGGTAGAGAAAAATATTTACACAACTTTATCTGAAGAAAGTGCTGAACAGATTTTGACCAACTCTGGCACAAAGTATCTGGTCATAGGAAAATTCAAATATTGGACCAGTGGTTTTGATTTGACATGAAATATGTATGAAGATGCAGTATGTAGAGAAACCTTGAAACATTTGCTTTTATACATTTATGCAAACAAGAGGTTTGGAATAAATTTCAACTGAAAGCATTTGATTTAGCCAGATTTCTTGGCCCACTGAAAAATATTGTATGGGGATTATTCTCATATGAAAGCTGCCCACCCACCCACCCCTTACAAATGTTAAATCCCACCTCACAAAATGCAACAGTTGGAACAGACCTTGAGAAATCACTGGAAACATATCCATTCACTTGCTAAGAAACTGAGAGAAACATGTCCCCTCATAAGCAGTTGCTATGAAGCTGAGAGAAACATGCCTTATTCAGTAACACTTAGAATTTAAATTAAAATAATCATGCCTACCTTTAGATGATATTCCTACTCATTTGTACTTAAGTATGGAACTGAGATATATACATCCTCGGTTGTACTTCCAATAAAACTGAGATATATGCTGATAGAGATAAACATACCTAATCATTACAACTATTTGTGAAACTGAGATAAACTTGTCTATTCAATAGCTCTTCTTTGACTCTGAAATATATGTCTCCTCAAAACAGCACTTAACTGTAAAACTGAGAACAGCATATCTGCTCAATAACAATTAAATGTGAAACTGAGATAAAAATACCTTCCCATTGTTAGATTTCATGAAACTGAGATAAAATTGTCTACTCATTAGTAGATAATTGTGAAACTGAGATAAACATGTCTACACATTAGCACTTGCTTTGAAACAGAGATAAACATGTCTACACATTAGCACATCATGTGACACTGAGATAAACATGTCTTCACATTAGCACATCATGTGAAGCTGAGATAAACATATATATGCATTATCACATTCTATGAAGCTGACATAAATATGTCTACTCCATAGATTGTCTCTTAAACTGAGATACATTGGTCTGCTCAATAGCTCTCAACTGTAAATCTGAGGAAAGCATGTCCGCTCAATAGCAATTAAATGTGAAACTGAGATAAACATATCTTCTCATTAATATGCTTCTTGAAACTAAAAAAAACATATCTACCTATTAGTACTTCCTGAGAAATCAGGATATACTGCTTTTTATCTATTTATTATATTATATATTTCTGGTTGATAGTAAAGAATAATTAGCAATAGATGAAAAACTAATTATTACCAATTCAATTTAAATGCTATATAGTTGAAATTGTCTTGTCTATCCATTAATGTGACACACATTCTTTAGACATGCTAAGCATGGACAAGTATAATTATGTAATGGTTTAAAGGCTGAGACAAGATTGACTAGTAGCCTATTGGAATTGCAATACAAAAAACAAATGACTTATAGCTGGTAGTGGATAGGTGGTGTATGAGAATTCGTCATTTCCAACTCACACTGTTTAAGAGCAAGTTGAAAACTCATGTCATTGTGTATATAATTTTGTCATACTGAATTATTGTTCTTTCAGGTGGCACTGCAACGACAGCAGCAATGCCAACAATCAATGCCATCCAAGGTAAATATTTTAATTCTTAATGTGCAAGTACCAGTATTTTCAAGACTTTATGCTGGAGACTGGTTGATATAGTTTTGATCATTTTATAAAGATGACCAATTAGCTAGGTTTGAGTAGCACTAAAATGCCTCAGTTAGAACTAAAATGTGTGGTCAGTGTATAAAGGTTGCTGTTTTATAGAACTAAACTGTGTGGTCAGCGTATAAAGGTTGCTGTTTTATAGAGGCTCTGCTGGTTGAGATAACTTGTATTTATTTCATTCCTCATACTGGTTTGAAATAATGCTTTATAAAAAAAAGAGCATGCCATATTTATCCAATGATAAGACCAGGGGCCAGATGAATAAATTTGTCAGAAAGATGGGATGGGATTATTATCCAACAGCAATATCCACAGTTAATATGAACCATATTAATTTTTTGAAAAGGGTGGGTGGGGTGTGGAGTGAAGAATTTATTATAAAGCAGGGATTTATCATGTGGCAATAGTCTACTTGACTTGATTTGTCCTCCAGAATTTCTCCGGTGATAATTCCATGATTAATGTTAAACCATTTCTCCTGCTACACAATAGTTTGCAAATTTCTAATTACATATTTTTTTCAGAATAAGCCCCTCCTCCCAATTTTCAGTACATTTACCAGTCTGGCTCCCTGCCCATATTAAAGGACACATGCAGACTGGCCCACTAGCCTTTTAATAGGAGATGTACAGTCCTCAAGGCTGGTCATGGGAGACATATTGTCTTGTACCCTAGACTTTCAATGGGAGACATACTGTCTTATCCACTAGTCTTATAATGGGAGATACACTATCTGACCCACAATACTTCTCGTAGGAAACATATAGTCTGGCTCCATGGGCTTATCATGGGAGAGGTAAAATCTAGTCCCAAAGGCTTTTAATATGAGACACATTGTATCAAGCAACTGTACAGCTTTATATCCCCAGTAAGATAGTAAGATTACAAAACAGGGTTAAGCTGCAATTCTGCCATCTTAATCATTATGTCAGAAAAGCTGAAAATATACCCATAATTAAATTACTTATCAATTGCTATTATATTCATCCTGACCATGTTATTAAATTAACCAGGGTTACAGGGGCTCATGTGGTCATGTGCTGGAATCATGACAGAAGAATGTGGATTCAAATCCTGTCCAGACCATGCCAAATCAGCAGTCATGATGTGTCCCTGGGCCAGAGATTTTATTCTGCTTGTTTTGACATGATATGACTTTTCATACATGGATATGCTGTTAACCATCAGTCAATCAAACTGACTATGTAACATGTGTCACATGAGATAAGTCATTGTTTTAAATACCCCTTGATCATAATAATAAATATCATAATGCATACCTCACACAGTTGAGTGTGTTATGCTGTCATGGTAGTTTTGATGTTGATGGTTTTCAGTCAGATCTGTTTGAATCCATAATATTAGTAAGCCTGGGGTTGAAAGTGAATCATGCAAAGTATC
>JAECUM010020226.1:0-31523 GCA_016617855.1 Megalonaias nervosa
CTACATCAGTTTCGGCAATACAATGGCAATTCGTGACATGTACATTAGCCTTGTTTACGGACTGTAGCATCTATCACCGATAGCCACAATCCGTTTTTTTTAAAAAAATATTCCTTTTATGTTTGTTCTTTATCAGAACATTCATTACTAATCAGGTGGTCATTGTAACAAATGATTACATATAGGTCAGTGGTGTCTATGTTCTCGCGATACGGTCATTCATAGGGATGCTGGGTCCTACTCACACACATGATCTACGATAAGGCCGGAAAGCAGGCTAAGTGCAGGAATAATTAGTCTGGTTCCCTGCTTCGTATGCTCCCTGTGTTGCTCTCACCTATACGAATAGCTGAGAACAATGCAGGGAACATACAAAGCAGGGAACCAGACTAGGGAATAATCTACATATACTTCAGTCTGGTTTACAAAAGAAACTGTAAAACACTATAAGCATACCTACAAAATTTCAGATATTGGTAGCCAGCCTATGTTTTTTTTTCGAACAGTATGAGCGGTTGTTGTTACAGGGATTAAATAAAGGTCGGTAGAGTTTATCCTCATTTTTGCTATGCGGTCGTTCATAAGTGTCAGAATGCAAATTTTGCCAAGGCAATGCGGTTGCTGGTCACATTCAGCAGGTGGTTGCTCACAACAGCATTTATACAATAAAATCAATATGTGCATTACGATTGTGGTTGGAAATTACAGGTGGTCACTCATAACAGAGGTCACTTATAACAGTTTTTGCTGCAATACATTTACATACACTAGTAATTAACTAAAACATGTCAGGCTTTCTTTGTTTTTTGTTTTTTTAATGCAAATTCTTTTCTGAAAGTTGGATTTGGTCTGAATATCTTTCACAACATTCCATTTGGCCACTGCATTGGCATACATGACACATGTCAAACACGTGATTAATGGGTCATAAATATAATTATATTTGTAATATTCACCAACAATTTGCAACAGATACAACAGTTTTGGGGAAAATAGATAATTTTTTTAACTATTCTGTCATGAATAATGAAAATGCATTGTTAATATTATTAAAGTCTTAACAAGATTACTTGGATATTTCAATACATTCTTTACTGACAGAAATGACTGCAGTACTGGTACATTAAAAAAGTACTATGGTTGTTACCATTGGAAAAAAAACCCATGGTATACTGATAATACTGCACACCTTAATGATGTTCTATACATCCCATCCTGTCACTACTGGGAGACAATCCAGACATAACGTTTTATTCATCCCATCCTGTCACTACTGGGAGACAATCAAGACATAATGTTCTCTACATCCCATTCTGTCACTACTGGGAGACAATCCAGACATAATGTTTTATACATCCCATCCTGTCACTACTGGGAGGCAATCCAGGCATAATGTTTTATTCATCCCATCCCATCACAACTGGGAGACAATCAAGACATGATGTTCTCAACATCCCATTCTGTCACTACTGGGAGACAATCCAGACATGTTTTATACATCCCATCCTGTCACTACTGGGAGACAATCCAGACATAATGTTCTCTACATCCCATTCTGTCACTACTGGGAGACAATCCAAACATAATATTTTATACATCCCATCCTGTCACTACTGGGAGACAATCCAGACATAATGTTCTGTACATTCCATCCTGTCACTACTGTGAGACAATCCAGATGTAATGTTCTATACATCCCATCCTGTCACTACTGAGAGACAATCCAGATCATTTATCTTCACTAGGTTAGAACATTTTAGGAATAAATTTAACAAATGAATATGTATTGGAGCTGAGGGTTGAATGTCATTGCCGCTGATGTAGGATACAGTATTCTTACATTCCTTTGCGTGCATTGCCAAATCTCTCATTTTTATCACATGACTGTTATCTTTCCTAACATGACCTGTTACAATCCTAGCTTTACAAACTGACAAAAACTCAATGACTTGTGTCATCCTTTCTGAAATCTTTCAAGGTAATCAAGATAAACATTAATTGCCACACAATTACATCCTAAAATGTACAGCTGTTGAAGTTAGTGTCTTGCAAACTGGAGGTTTTGTACTGATCAATCTAGCTACAGGTACAGGTTATGTAGTCTGATTTTAAGTTTATAAAGTCAATGTTGTAAAGGTAATTCTTTATCTTTAATCATCTTGTTGTTAGTCATGAAAGAAAATTCAACTCTAGATCAGTGTTGAATTGAGGACTATATCATTTTTTCTCTTTGTTAAATCTTCATGATAGAAAGTGGACTTTATTGTATCACCACATTGCTTACATTTGTATCACTTTGCATGCTCTTCTGTGTACACAGCTCAGACACTGTTACCGAGTAAACAGTTGGGACACTTATTGAGGATACAGTTTGGACACTGTTATTGAGTACACAGTTTAGACACTGGCTATAGAGTACAGTCCAGACACTGAGTACAGTTTGGACACTGGTTATTTAGTACAGTTTGGATACTGTTACTGGGTACACATTTTGGACATGTATTGACTACACTGTTACCGAGTATACAGTTCAGACACTGGCTATTAATTACACAGTTCAGACAGTGTTACTGAGTACAGTTTGGACACTGGTTATTGAGTACACATTTCAGACTGTGTTACTGAGTACACAGTTCAGACACTGGTTATTGCCATTACCTTGGTAATCTTGATAACTGTTCTTTGAATACAGATTTGTATTTAAAAATTGTTTACAATGTGTACTTTATTTCAGGGCATACCTGAATTTTGACAGTCATTTTTAAAGTGAGGAAATTTTCAGTGGCTGTTTCCACTCTTTTCAAGTCACATCACTATTCACAACATGCCATTTTCACATCAACCCTCAATTTTTGTTACCAAATATGAGAACAAAATTCCTTCATTATGCATTGGTGTTATATAGGAATACACCACCCATGGGCTTAGTATTTTGCATCACTCAGCCAAGCCTCATGCCCGACATAAAATTTTGACCCTTGGGTGGAACGTTCCTATTCTATAACCCAATGCTTATGAAGGATTCTAATAACCATCTTTATACTGGAGCTGTTGGAACCAGAAAGCTTCGCCATTTTATAAAGGCGATCATTATACATGAGATTTGATTACTGTTTAAACAAGCTTATTTAGATTAAAATATTTTGTTGATCCTGCAGAGGAATCTGGTTAAAGATTTTAGAGGAAATTCATTATAATTTGTGAGAAAACTTAGCTAGCAACATCACTTACAAAATATTTGGGTCAGTCCAAGTTCTGTATCTTTTAATTAATATTTTCTACAATTTCTATCTTTCAGGGCGGTTTAATGAGGCCATAGCGGACATGCAGGCATGCATCCAGTTGGACCCAAATTTTGAGGATGCTAAAATGTGTTTGGATCAAGCAATAAAAGACAGGAACAATGCACAACAATCCAAGCACAGAAATTCATGACAACTGTTTCAATGATAACCAGTTTTAAACTTTACAGAGGATAAGTGCAAGTGTGTGATAGATCAATGAATGACAGGGGCTTGAAAGATATATATTTGACAGTTTTATAATTATTTATAGACCCAGCTTGCAGCCATGAAGAAGAAGAACCAGTCTTATGTTTACAGTCAGTAGCATTTTGTCTTGCTTATGAAGCAAAGGCAGGAAATTGGGTTCACTTTTTATGGTATTTTTCTCATTTTGAGAGTAGATGTTGTTAAATTTTTACATATACAGTCTTTACCTTGTATTTTCAGATGCCAAATGAAAATTTTATTTTGATGTTAAAAACCTAAGGGACAATCATTCCTATCAAAACCGTCCAATAGCTTTTGGTTGGGATGGGGAAGTGATAAGATCAAACACTATCTTTATTTCCGTAGTCTCCTGATTATTGACCAAGTCGGTGCTGTTGAGAGGACAATATCAGAATCTTTGTAGTGTATATACTGTAATTAATCCAAATATTCAGACGTCCATTTTTCCCAGCACCACATCTTCAAAATTTACAATAATTTTGAATAGTATATAAAAAGTCTCTACACAAATAGTTTTTTATGCCGACTGAAAAATACAGTTCAGACAAACACCATGCAATATTTTACCCATACTAAAAGTAGATTACTGAATAGATGACTGTCAGATTTAGAATCACCCTGATTCTAGTCCAAGTTTCTCTTTACCTCCGAGCTTTTCATTGCTTCCTTGCCACCCTGTCATTTAACCTAAACAGTTTCTAGAACTAGTATACAGAGAAGGTCAAAATAATTTGACTCTCAGGACTTTAATACTACATTAGGAATCTGATTACACTTCCTTTCATGTGTAGAGACCATCATATTTGTAGAACTTAAAATACAACATTGAATATAAACAAAATATGGATACAGTCCTACCCGTTTATGTCGACATCCTCGGGCCCGAGGAAATATTGTCGACATAGGCGGATGTCGAGATAAGTGTTGGGGGGGGGTTTACTGAAAAAAAAAAGATACAAGTTAAATTCGTCAGTAAGGGGTGACCTGTCATCAGTGAGTAGCATTTACACTCTGAGAAACCAAACAATGCAAATTTTGATTACATGAAGACAAAACTAGTGTCAAATACACTTGTATATTGACAAATTACATTTGGTTACCTTTGTGTAATAAAATCCACAATAAAATACTGCATCGGTCACATCTTGATATGAAAAACATTCACTACGATTATGCAATGTCGGCATAAACACATGGTTGCATAGTTGTTATTTACATGCTTGGAGTACATGCACTTAAATTGGCCTAGATTTTGGTCAGTCAATTCCCATCTTACTGAGGCTACCAAGGGGATGGGGCTATTCACAGGGAAATGAAAACCTGTCAACAAGTTGGTTTAAACAGTACGTGTATTTAGTTACAGAAGTCATCGTGAAAAGTACATAATAGCGAACAAGAGATATGCGGCTGATATGATTAATGAAGGCATAATATTGTATACATTGACACGTGCTAATGAGGTATTAAAAGAAAATGATTCTTACAATACAATATTGTAACAATGTCTGCTCAATACATTTAAAAATTTTCACAGACAACTTTACGAGATGCCCCACCCTCAACTTCCTTAACAGCCAGACATTTAGTTTCCAGAGACTGTAAATTTAATCTGCATTTACACTGCTGTTGGTAGCCATCGTAAATATAAATAAAGTTAAAAAGGAAACTTTCACAGCACAATAAACTTGTTTTAATCACCGATCACTTTGGAAAATGCAAGAATCAGATCAGATTTCATTGCTTTTATTTAAGTCGCCGTGAGAGGCCAACTTTATAGGACCAAACAAAAGCCTGTTGTTTTTTTTTATCCGACCGCGACATTAAAGCCTGCCGGCAAGATCAACTAATTGTTGAATAAAGTACAGGTCGGAACTGGCCGCTTGCCGACATAAATGATTAGGCAAGAAAATTAAAGCCTGGCGGCAAGATCAACTAATTGTTGAACAAAGTTTGGGTCGGAACTGGCAGCTGGTCGACATAAATGATTAGAAAACAAAGGATTTGTTCAAGCTGGGACCATGGGCTTCTGTCGACATGTACGTTTATTTTTTTATCTCGACGTCGACATAAGCATGACAATTTTGGTAGTAATAGTAGACCAAGGGACCAGGACTTGGCTTTTTTGTCGAAATAGGCAGCTTGTCGACATAAGTGATGTCGATATAAGTGGGTAGGACTGTATATTCACTTAAGGTGATAGATTCTTTCTTAGTATCTATTGTATTATGGGCCGGTAGCCTAGATTACCAATTAAAAAGATTGAATCTTGATTCAAAATATGTTTCCGTTTCTATGTAGAGGCCATCAGGTTTGTAGGTTTGAGGTCCATCAGTTCTGCTTTACTTTTGTGATTGTTTTGACACAGTGGGTGCATGGTGAAAAGGGGATTGTCACTCTTGCCAAGAAAAGATAATTTGGTTGGAAATGTGCACGAGATACTAGTTTACCCAGCACACTGGGCACATCAGTACACAATAGAAATATTAATTTTCTTGAAAAGAGATAGTTTTGTTTGCAGATAAATTATCTGGATAATGAGAAGTATTTATTTTTTTGTCTGAAAAATTGTCTAGATGATGATGTCTATGCTTTTGATGTGTTTTATGTAATGCTGTTGTTTCCAAACTTGAAAATATTAAGATTTAAACATCATTTTCTCAGTGTCAGTGAAGTTCAGGTTGTCTGCACTGCAGCACATTATCATCTCAGGAGATTGAACAGAGATTGTCAAAGACTGTAAGCCTTCATTCAAAAACTCGGACAAATATTTCTTCTGTTCAAATTAATTATAGTATCAAGTATGGCACACTGTGATATGCACTGCCATTTTCATACAGACCAAAGAGCATTTGCACTGCAATAGATCAATGATAAAGTGGAACACAGTGTCAACTTGAGGTGCAATTATCATCATCATTTACTACATATTTTGATTCCAATCATGTTGAATTATGTAATGTATGCTGCTGTCATGCAGACCTGCTCACCCCTACGGATTCCCCCTATTTTGTAAAGATGAAGCCTGACAAATACTCACCATGAATTGTTGAGGCAAGACTGTGGAAAATGGACGAATCAGCAGATAATTTCGTCTCAACATTTCATTACATTTTGAAACTTTCTTTTCGTAAAAAAAAAATTATTTGATCAATATCAAAGATGTGCTTATTCAATGGTGCCCGCACAAACCAGTAAGCTGCAGGCAACGAAGGGAGTACTTGGCAGATGTATTTGAAAGTGGTGGACCTATGTTGTGTGGTAAGAAAATTGGAAGATGTCGAAAAGTCAAATGCCAGCCACATTTCTAAAGAATTTTACAGATATTTGACTATTTATAAAACAGTCTAATAAGGAGTTCATTATGTTTACTGTGGTATGTGTGAATTGGATATTTCTGTCCCAAATAGTAGTAGAAGTGACATAAAGAACATGTTGAGTGCAAATCCCACAAGGAACGGGCTCAAATAAAAGTCTCTATCCTCATTCTTTAATGCACAGTGTCCAGCAGCGAGGAAATGCACATTATCCATGCTGAAATGATGGTAAGTTGGGTTTTGGCCAAGTTAAACTTGCCATTGAAAACAGCTGATTCATTACACAGGGATTTAATGAAAATCTTTCTGACAGCAAATTCTTAGCAGGGAAGATAAACTATTAAAGAATGTAGTTAGAAAAGGTAGAGTGATACTGGTTGTAGGAAAAGGTGTTAATTTTCTTAGTTAAAATAACCTCAGATAATTATTTATTTTGTCATTGCCATTAAAGATAATAAATGTATTTCTGCATACATTTTTTTTTATTGTTGAACTGACAGCTATATAGCAATACTACTGAAAGCTGTTGAAAACTACGGACAAACTGCTTTTGGACTACTAATGGAGTCAGCAATGGGTAAACAGGTCTGTGTCATTCTCATGTTGAAGTCACCACTGAACGCGTATGCATGTAATTCTCAAATTTTTTCTAAAGTTTTTTAATTGTTAGTGATTTTGAGGGCTGTAATCATGCCTGCTCAACCCATTCATAAACACATTCAAATTGATTTGGAGATGAAAATGAAGATGATAAAGAAATATGAAGGTGTACAAAACTTATTGGCCATAGTGCGTGAATTCGGTCTCTCAGTAGCAGCAGTCAATACAATAGTAAAGGATACTGATCGTATAAAACAACAAGTTAAGGGATCTGCACCCTTAAGGTCAACAATTATTACGAAACATTGTTCTGGTGCTTTTTATGAGCTGGCAAAATTGTGATCCTATGGATAAAAGGCGCATTCTGTTAAGCCTAATGATGATCCAACCAAAGGCTAGAAGTCTTTATGCAGACATTAAGGGAAAGCGCCAAGATTTTTAGAAAAGTACTGATTTTCAATATATTAAACTCAAACCCGGTTATCTCGATTACGTAGGGGGTGTTCAATATCATCGACATAACTGGATCCTGAGATATCAGACATTATTCCTATTGGTCACTTTCTGCATCATTCAGTTTGTGTTGAAGAATCTGTAACCACAGCACAGCGATTGGCAACTTCATTAAAACAAATACTGGGCACTATCATTTTTAAAAAAAATGCCATTCGTGCTTTTATTTACTCTTGTTCAAAACAATAACCACGTGTTTGTTGGGGGGTGGGGGCAGCTTGGTTTGGAATTTTGCGGGTTTCTATTTATAGATTATAGTAAGTTGTGATCTAGTTAAGCTGAAGTTCAAGGCTTACACTCAACATCAAGCATGTTAACACTTAAACTATTTACTATATAAGTGAACTCTGAACCAAAGTTGTTAATTGTGTATTGATTAAGTTGGTGACAGACTGTGACAATATTGGAATGGGATTACACTATAGTTGTTCCACAAAGCATAGTGAATTTAATCCTATTTGTAACTCTGTAAATTTTCAGGTCAACTTCATTAAATGTAACTAAAAGTATCTAAATATATTGTGTAAAACAAATTAGGTATTTTTAGCTAGATTTAATGATGCTGACCTGATAACTTTCTGAGTTTCAGATAAGATCAAATTGGCAATGCTGCATGGAATGAACTATATGGGCGTGGTGTTGACATGATAATATTCATTATAAGTGCAGCTCCTGTAAAGGTCAGAATGCATTCATTCAGATTCCTTATTCTAAAGTATTGTTTACAACATAAGTTTCTCGACTATATGCAAATGATAAACCATGCATTGATGGGATTGGTTGATTAGCATTTGTAGCAGTAAATTTGGCCTTGTACCGACTTTTTCCATCCTTGCTGGTATGAGGTACCGGTAGTAGTGGAAACGCCGGATCATTGCTTGTAAAATTTCTCAGAGATGGACATTAAACGTTGCATTTTGTCGAATTAAGTGGGTCCACATTACTTTGGACTGAAACTTATGCCTGACACAATGGGGTTATCGACTTAATAAGGGCCGAGATAAGCGGGGAAAAATTAGCACAACAAAGAAGGATTTTTTGGGACTGGACCAAAATGCAGGGCATACATTGGATCTCGAGATAACCGAGGTTGAGCTAAGTAGGTCTGACTGTAGATAAGGAGCAAATTTATTTAGTATATTCTAATTTTAAGACATTTAAATAATAGTATCAACAGTACGACTTATAAGGGATTGATCATCTTAAAGTGTTATAGCTTACATAGGATGGATTTAAATGATTTTCAATGTTGAATTAAATGATTATTAGCAATAAAAGTTTATGCATATCCTTTGTTTTTAGTTGCTTTTTTACTTTGGGGAAACAACGAAGGATACCAAAACTGATACAAATATTTTTGAGTAAAACTTGGAGTCTCATAATTTTATGACCAAGTAGCCAGCTTACCCAGCTTTCTCTACTTGGGTGATGCACAAGAAAATGTGCCAATTATGCAATACTCAAGAAAATGTACCAGTTATATCCCGTTACTCACTGTACATTGTTACAGTGGCTCCTATAGACAGCTCTAAAGACCATTACTTTTTAACGTGTACATAAAGGTGCTGTAGATAGAAAAATAAAGAATGCTGTCAGATGAAAGGTAGTTAGTAATTTGATTCATGGACCTTGATTCAAAGCACTCAGCTCCATCATGTAGATATAAGAATCATTTCAGATTGGTGACTACTTAAAGGGACAAGAATACCTTTCCTTTTACAGCTAATTTGGTATTTTGGGCCTAAATAATAATAATAATAATAATAATAACTGTGATGATAGATTATCATACAGCTTTAGTATGGTTTAGCTGCATGAAACCTGTATTCTTAGTACAAATTAAAACTTACTGATCTGTGGTTAAATCTGTCATAGTTGCTGATTACAACTTTATGGGTCTTATGAGTTAAATGTACAGGATAAACTTTTGTACTGGAATCCTAATAGCAGCATATGATATTCCTCTTTCCATATTATGTTTTTAACCTGCAAAAACTTGATATACATAGTCACTTGAGTGTTAACAATGGTTGTGTTCATAAAAATCTGATGCACCATTGCAATGACTGATTGTTTTAGAGGTTTGTTCATTGAAAATGACCAAAGTCACTAATTCATTAAAACCATGTTACAGTGGCCTACTATTTAGTCAATCAAGCATGAAAAAATAGGTCACACCATATTAATTTTGTTAAGATTGATTCTCTTCCTAGATGCATCAGCATACAAATTTTGATGTTTATATAAGATCCACGATATGGAGACTGTAATAAATATCGGAAAAGAAAAAAGACCACATAATTATGAAAAGTAAGTCAGTGACCTACCATTTATGGTAGTGATACTCTGTGCGAGCTGTATAAGTTTTAAAGACTGTAGGTGAAATAGGTCCAAGGTTTGGAGAATGCAACAAACAAAGCTCCAACAAAAGGCCAATGTGGTCAGGGATCATTCATCAATCTGACATCTACCCAATAGCCAAAAGCAATAGCAACTGGCCAACAAATGTGACATCTGCCCAATAGCCAAATGCAATAGCAGTTGGCCAAAAAATATAACGTGCCCAACAGCCAAATGCAATAGCAGTTGGCCAAGAAAGGTGACATCTGCACAATAGCCAAATGCAATTGCCGCTGGCCAAGAAATGTGGGTCAGTAGGATTCTGTTGTTACACCGGTTCAAGATTTATCTAGTTTTCTGATCTTCATCCATATTTAATGGCAGGTAATCTTCATATGTCCAATATTGAAAGGCTTCTATACCAGGATGCTTTGTGTCAAAGTTTTATAAATTCAGTCCAGCACCTGTTTTATCTGTTAAACAGTTGCATAAATTTTTTTATATATACTTTTAGTGATGAACTGGCATCCTTGGAACAAATTTAGATACTATTTGTGGTTGGATGCTCTCATTTAACTGTTTCTGTTTATAGTTATGGTAGCCATATTTGATGCTTTCTTTTTCACAATTAATCAAATCTATGCAGTGGTTTTGGAGAAAAAGATCTTTAAAGATTATTTTTCTAGAGACAGCACCTAAAACTGATGGTGGGACAACATAATTTGTATCAATTTGAAAGGCTTTCATGCCAGGATGCTTTTTTGTCAAATATAATCAAATTCTATTCAGTGGTTTTGAAAACAAAGCTGTTTAGAGACTTTTGGTTTTTAGTACCACTTGCCATATAATACCAGATCAGCAACAGTTGTCAAATTTTGGAAGTCCTCTGTGCTTTTGGTCCAATTTAGACAAATTATCGAGTGGTTTTTATTTTAAGAACAAATCATTTAAAAATTTTCCATTTTCAGTAATTGTGGAAGTTTTTGATTTCAGATTGGGATCATTTGTGCAAAACTAAAGGGTCTTCATTACAGGATGTTTTCTGTGAAGTTTGGTCATATTCTATTCAGCAATTCTGGATAAGTCATTTAAAGTTTATTTAGTTTTTTGTGACAGTGGCTTTTTTATTTTTAGTAACAGCAGACATATTTAAAAACAAATTAGTATCATTTGTACAATCCTGGATGATGTTACTGTTGGGATGTGTTTTCTCAATTTTGCTCAAATTCCGTTTAGCAGTTTTTGTTAAGAAGACATTTAACAGGGTTCCTGCCTCAAATTTTAAAAAAGTCTCCAGATCCTTCCCAGACCAAAAAATAAAAATTTCCAGACTTAACCATGTGACAAATCTAAAATACTTAAAAACTGCAAGAAAAATATGAAGAGATGAAAAAGTATCATCTAAACTTCAAGATTTTATCCATATACTAAAACTTCTCCCAAATGCCAAAAAACAGTGATATTTCCTGTTTTTCACAATAACAAAAATTTAAGACTTTTTCATGACATTTTTTGTCAATTTTCAATTTTTGCTGCCAATTTTCATGACTTGGAAAATCAATTTTCAAATTTGAGACCTTTTCCAGATTTCCAGACCTATGCATAAACACTGATTTAAGAAGTTTTTGCTATTTTTAGTAACAAAGGCCATATTTATTGTGGATCTGCATGGTTGTACAAATTTTTAGAGCCCTTTCTGCCAGGATCCTACAAGTCAAATTTGGTCCTAGTTCGTCCTGTAGGTTTTGAGAAGAAATTTAAAGTTAAAACAGCAGTCGTTGACGGATGCAAAATAAAAGTAGGTCATAACTGTAATCTCACTCAGCCTTTTGCTAGGTGATCAACAAACTCAAAAGTCACTCAAGCATGAAAAATTGGGCAAAGTGAACTGCTGTTGATATGGTTGATTTACTCTTCCTGAAATATGGACACAAAATGATGAGCATACAGGGTCCAAGATATGGAACATGATGCACGTATGTAAACACACAAACAAATGAACAGACTCGTGAGCAAAATATTTATCCACTTGCAACTCTGTTGGAGATCATAGTCTGACCATATGCCATGTGTATTTTATTTTATATGATTGCAGACTGCTATAATTTCTGGACTGGATCAGGATCAGATTCTCCGACTCATGACCTCCAAAATAAGATGCTGAATCGGGCTATATTTTTTCCTCTGTTGTAAGACTATATATATATGAATGATTCTTGGCAATGTTGCCAACATAAATTTTATTCATGATTGTTCCATTGATATGTACAGAAATATATGATTAATGTCTGCAATACAGACATGTAATACCCAAGCGAACACCTCTCTTAATTGTATGCATTTAAAAACAGGGCAGAGAATCCACAAGACTTTCAGCAAGGGTCTTGGTAGCACTATTGTAGTGTACAAACATGCTTTGCACCTCTTTCGTCCTGGATTTCATACTGTGCTCTGGCACATGCGAATGTAGGTGGTCGACAATCCAAAACAATGTTTTCTTTGACTCCTCCAATTTCCTTCACCTATAAAAACCTACATTTTCCAACATGTCTCAACTGTTGAGAGAGCATGTTACTGAGTTGGAAGAATCAATGTGCAATTAATATAAAAAATTAAAAATAATAATAATAAAATAAAAAATATAAAAAATTAAAAATCATAATAATAAAAATAAAAAATATAAAAAATTAAAATTAAAACAATGATTGTGCATAAAGTGTCTCACCATGATGGTTCTGACCTGCAAAGACTTTAAATATGGAACCATCACATGATACTCATGCCAATTACATTTTATCAGAAAAGAGATTCCAACATCTCACCATGCTTATAGAGGTATGACAAACACTACATGTAGTTGCATGGTTCTTAACTTGTCATTAAATTTTTCTTTCAGAATTGTTTCCTTCACTCTAGAAAAGGATCAGCTCTTTAATGTATAGATGTATAGTTTATTTTCATAAACAATTTTCCATTTTGTGGATGAGAGCTTGCATAACAAAGATGTACTGATGTACAATTTTATTTACAATGTAAAATGTCTGTATGTCATAAAATGATGCAATATATGAGCTGATGATGGTTGATCTCATTCTATTTCTCCCAGATAAACCTTTTTGTCACTTGAACAGGAGGCCACTAAGAAAGAAAGTGAGGAAATACTTATTATGACATGTTTAAAAATACAAAGACATGAAAAAAGTTCAACAAGCACAGAATAGGACCTTAGAAAAATTTTGTTTACATTACTACAATTGTTTGCCTTCTCTAATAATTACATTTGCTAAGAATGGATCACATAATTATAATCATATAAAACGTAAATGCATGTATAAAGTTGAGAGAAAAGCATTTCTATATTTTCTAATTACAATTACCTGGTATTTTCTCTATATATAAGGGAACACAAACAATACATGCCCCAAGAAAGACTTTTCAGGATTTATTTATTTTTTTAATGGTTCAATATTTATTAATATTTTTTATTATGGTAAAGCATTTATTTATTTGAATTCTTTGTCAATTCATGGATTGATTGACTGATTGATTGTAACTTTGAAGGGAAGCAACTCTTCTCTTACCTATAGGCTCTGTGGGATGGAAATCTATTTCATTGACAGATCCTGAGTGGCCAGGTAATTTGTAAATTATTCTTCGTGTTGTTGTATCCCAAATGTATACAAATCTGTCTCCTGACCCGGCTGCTACTTTACTGCCATCTGGTGACCATGCTACTCGTAATAAGTTCTGGAAAACATTTATTAATAAAATATAACCTGCAAGCACATTATCTGCATTCAGATTCATATATGATAGTTTAAATTAATAGAATTTGCTGACTTTGCAACTTATTTATTTCTTGACCTCTGTACACTATTGCTTCAAAGTGATTCTCTACTGCAAAAAATTTACCAGAGCTCATGTATAATTCAATATGCTTACTCCAAACTGGTTTTATCCAACAAATTTTAAAGAAAGGCTTCCTTAAAAAATTAGATTTAAAATTAATGTGTCAAGAAAACTGATGAGTGGCAAAGACACACAGTGAAAGTTTCTGCATACAGTTCTTAAGGATAATTTTGAGTTCAAAGTTTTGTTTGAACAAGAACTAGAAGAGTCTGGGTGTTTCTTACCCCCAGGGCCAGTAATCGCTCTCTACGGTCCTGCCTTTCAAAGTAACTTTAAATCAGGCTTGAAACAAATGGTTAAGTTTGTGCATATTCATTAGAAACAAGGAAGTTTTATCATAAGAAGCCATTATTTTTTAGAAAGGGGCAAAGCGATTTTTCTATCTTGGCTTGCAACAATCTGCTGCGAAATTGCAAACTTGTTGATGCATTTCAAGTGCAAAAAAGCAAATGACTACCACACTTCCTACTAGCTTTCTTGATTACTGAAAATTATTTGTAGCATAATCTTGGAAAAAGTAAACTAAAAATATTAAAAATAGCTGGTACACTTTTTCTAGTATTTAAACAACAGTTGTATCACTCTTGCTGTAGACCCACTGTTAACTCAAATACAAATAATTATGTTTTTTGGTTGCATTATTTTGTTTTGATTGGAAAACACAATATGAATGGCATTACAAGAATAGAAAAATATGATCTCTAATGACAAGGCAATATAAACATTGATTGTACAATTGCAGAAGGCTACAAAACACTGTATACAGTTTTAACTGAAAATGTCACGGAGTGCAAATGTTTCCAGAAACTAGCCAGTCTTTGGTAATAAAGTTAATACATGCAGACATGGTCTTATTCAAACAGTCTGGAAATCAGAACAAAAACTTGTCCTGAAATAATGAGGCGGCTATCCTGGTTGTGACTTAGTATATTTTCTGTGTATATCTACTTTGTGTGTGCTTCCCTACAGCTTTAGAATTTTAGGCAAAGACTTAAAACAGTGTTGACATTTAACCCTGGCTAAGATAGAACATTCACAGTTTGTTAGAAGTTACTTTTTCATTTGAAAAAATAAAAGTGCCAACTTTCATTTCATTTGTGACGGTAGAATTCCAAATCACGGAGGAACCAATTTAGGCTACTCAGATGGATGAATAGTGAAGACAAACTAATTGACAGCCTGCCTCCGGTTATTCTTTTGTAATTCTGCATCAGGTTCAAAACTGGAACAAAAGACTGATACAGACTGTGGCAAGAAAAATCCTTGTATCAATAATAACTATGGAAAGTGACTAAAATATACATATTACTCCTCTTTTCTGATTTATTGATTTTTTTTTTTACAAAGATTTTTCATGCAAGTATTGTTTGGCTTGCATACATTTTCAACAAACTTATATTTGGTTCAGTTTCACACAAATTTTGGTCTACCTTTTCAAATGTATGTTGGTGACCCTGTAAGATCTTCACACATCTTTCTTGTGGTGCAAATGGCCGAACATCCCATATCCTAACTGAAAGATAAAAGGTACAGTCAAATAAGAAGTACAAACTTTGCTCAAAATGTGTTTGCTTTTTTATCTAAGAATTTTGTTTGTCATGAAAATTATGGGAACAAGGCTTGAACAATCTGCCTAAGTTGCAGTTTACTACTCCTGTTCAGTGTTTTAATTAATTACTGTGTTTCAATTAATTACTACTACGCTTTATGATTTTTGCAAAAATTAGTTTCAAAATGATACCAGAAAAAAAAGACCAGTCTGTTGAAAATAAGACAAGCATAGACTGGGGGTTTCCCAAGCATATCCCACACTATGACAAACAACATAACCAATGTAATAATTTATGTAACAATATCATAATGACCATCATAACAGTTCTGAGACATCAAATGAGGGGACCCCAGGTGGCCAAGTGGTCTACAGTGCTTTACAGATCACTAACTCCTCAACTCTGTCTGCATGGGTTTGAGTTTTAGCTCATCCAATGAGGATATGTGACAAAACTTGACAGTAGCTTCCCATGGGCCATTGGTTCTTCCTCCATCAAATATAATGGCCACACATAAAGCCTATAATGGGCATTAAAGCCACAAAACTACAACCCACATCTATCAAGATTCAAGATGTTCAAATGCAATTTTAATCATTTCATTGAAATCCCAAGACTGTTTATTTAACTAAAAGACACCATATTTTACTATGCAACAAACACAATTATGTATTTGCGCTTACACTTTAGCTAATGTTGATGCTCCAGTCACCATCAAAATGAGTGACCTCTATATCTCACCTATGCTACAGCAGGCAAGACAAAAACAAGGTCACAGTGGCCTAATTTATCTTTAGTTAATTTGCATCCATATGGCACATCTGCATATTAATTTTCATAAGTGTTCTTGAAAAATGGTCAAAGATGTTGACAGTGGAGGGAATAGCTGCAAATCCACAAGCCACTCTAGTCAATAAGTTGGTCCTGAAACCTCTATTGGTATTTTGAGTGGTTTGGAGATTGGATTTCACCCAGTTATAAAACCATGCAATAAAAGCACATAGATCAGTCATAACACATAGTGATCATTTTTGAACACCAGTATTCTTGTGGTTCTTGAGTTACTGTTGGTTGAAAAGGCCTTTCAGTGATTTGTACAGTGTATTTCCAGATCAGATGTTTGACAACTTGCAATTCCACATGGAATAAAACAACCCTACCTTCTGCTACCATTTCAAATTATTGGGTTCCACTGGCAGATAATTAGCTGTTTTGATGATATTAAGGAACCAGTAAGATGTGACTTTGATGTCAGAGTCACATGACCATAACAACAAATTTTAATGTGCGAAGTTGCATGGTTTCTTGACTTCATGAGATCTTATCCCCAGACCAACAAATATATAATTATCGGTTTGGAGGCTGGTTTATTGGATTAAACAGGAACAGATGGGGATTTGAGAGTGGGGGCGGGGTAATCCCACAAGGATTCCATCTCAAAGACCCTTATCTATGCTACCAATAAATGATATTCAGGAATCCACCCCTGCTAAAATCACTCATGCATAGATTAGGTCACAGTGGCATAAAACTGGTGTAGTTGAGTTTCTCTGCTTGAGATGTCTCAACATGCCAAGCTTCATAAGTATAGATGAAATAGGGTCCACAGTATTATGGGTGTAAAAAATGCAAAACAAATAAAGGAATGAGCATAATTCAATATCTCTTTACAACATCATAGGCATAGGCAAAAAGGTGGACAGCACATTTTGAAAACATTCCTGTCAGTCATTTTCAGTGTTACATTGACACCAACTCTTCCACAGTTTAATATTTCCTGTCAGTCTTTACCAGTGTTATACTGGTCCCAACTCCTCAATTGTTTGATAACATTTTGTGTCAACATTTACCAGTGTTATCCATGGCATTAGACAAGAGATAAGATCCATCAGGACTGAGCTGAAGACCTGTGACAGTATCAGAATGACCTCGCATCCTGTATAGTACATCATTCTTCCTTAAGTCCCAAACCTGCAAACCAAGTCATTTTTTTTTTTAAATTGATAAATTCAACCCCATTTTTGTTTCCCCTCTTTAACAAAAACTTATTAAAATTTAATCAGAACTGTTTGTTATTTATACTTGAATTCTTTTCATGCCTGTGTTCATGATTTCTTCTATTAAAGGGAAAACCTAAAATAAAAATGGTAGATAAAGATGGTGACCAGAATGCATATAAAAAGGTTAAACAAATTTCTACACTGTTTGTGGGCTATTCATAAGTGGAACCAAATATATTTCATGAAGTATACTACTATCTGCAGCCTTTGTAAACCGTTTAACGTCCAAGGGTGGATGTCAATTAGTGGACTCTCATTCAATCAAAAGCTGTATTTTACAGTCTGTTCAATGAAAATGTATGTCTTACAAAAATACAGTTTTAACGACTGGGTTGGGATCCTTATTTAAAATCAAAACCTATGAGCTAAATCAATATTTAAATGCACAATTATATCCATTTGCTTATCTTTGGGAGACTGTAGACGTAAAATATATAGAGCATAAATTAAATATGCCCAGAATGACTTGCTGGCCTACAAATGATATTAAAACTTGAGCATATTGTAACTAGACAAGATGCCCATTATATTCTGACAAATTGGATAAATAAATCTGTAAGCATCCAAATTAAGCAAACAAGTTAATTTTAACATGTTTAAGTATTTTAGTCAAAGTTGTCAGCCTTTCCCTTCAACATTAAACAGTCCAGGTTGAATGATGGTGTATTTGATCAATATTAACTATGTTATTGGTTTAAGTTCCAGATACTCAAACCATGCTTGAAATAATAGTATTTAATCACTGTGAGTATACCACAAAAATAGAATCCCATAATTGAACAGACCCTGAATTAATCTTGGTCACTAAGATAAAAAATGATTTATTAAATTTAGAACTCTGTAACATTACAAAAGAAAATTGTGATCAAACAAAACTGTACAGACAGATTAGTAATTAAGCAGCACTAAAGATAACTCTACCTTGATATCGTTGTCAATACCACCAGATAAAATCTGTTCAGCTGTGTCATTAAAACAGGCTGATGTCACTTGGTATGTATTCTGAAATGTCTGAAGGGTACCTTTCTTACGACAGTCCCACAGCTGGCAAAAAAAAAAACAAAATTATGATTAACGTTTGGCAAATAACTAATATAAATTCATTTTCACAGTATGTATCACTAAAAGAGTGTGTGTGTGTGTGTGTGTGTGGATGTATGTATGTGTGTGTATGTACGTACGTACGTACGTACGTAAGTATGTATATATGCTTGTGTGTGTGCACATGCATGCATGTATGTACATGTGTGTACATACGTACGTATATATTTATGTATGTACGTATGTGTATATATAATAACAATAAGCCCTATTTTGATCAGTGAATAATGAAATAAAAAGAACTGCTGTAATATTTACATCAAAAAACCTGATATATCCATTCTATAAAATTTAATGATTTATCCCCAGAATATTTCCTTCATAATTAATCACAATGATAAAGCCATGCATGTAAAGGCAGATGTCAAATTATTCTGTCATAAAACTGTCTTAGGATGATAAAGGAATTCCAAAGATAATTTCAACACCACATTTGTCAATATTATTTACTGTATATTAATTTTTCTCTTTGTTCACTACTTCACTGATTGATATTTTATTGCTTCATCAATCAATTCTATAATCAATCAACCTATTCTTGATCAATATAATTATTTAATTAATTACCTATTTAGGTCATTTCACATTCTTTCAATATTAATGTTACTAATCAATATTTTGTCCACTTTTAAACAATAACACTAAGGAATTCTGTAACCAATTCTGCATGTACCATTGACAATTATGTGACTACTATTTTTGGTTTGCAGAAAGATATGGCATCTGGAGACAAGGATGGAAAGATGGCCAAAATCAAATCTGCAGATTTTACAAAAAATTGAATTTTTCAAAATTACCATTATTTTTCACCTTAATTTTCATGCTTTTATTTTAATGTAATTTATAGTGAAGAAATAACATTCAGTTTGAGATGATGTGCTTGTTTTATGCAATCACTGGTGCCATGATGGTGTATGTGTGCACATCTCATTGCTCACTGAGAGAGTACAGTTACCTTTGATTTATGCCATAACCTCAGGAATGCATCAGTGGTGTAAATCGAGTGTCACCTTACACAGATACATTGTGGTAAGGTACTATAAAACACAACTACACACATACATATATTTTCTTTATTAAGCTTTTGGATATGGATTAAAATATATAGTTAATCACAGTCACAGTTCTTAGATGGGTTGATTGGAGGTTGATTGCAATATGAATATAAAATGTACAAAATCTCTGTAAGTTTTACCTTTATTGTACCATCATCACTTCCACTACACACAAGTTGTGGTCCTCGCCTAGCAATGTTGCATGTATTTACAAAGCTCTGGTGACCTTTGAACTTTTTGACCCTTGTCCCGACATCTACATCCCATAGGGCCAAAGTCTTGTCAGTGGAAGCTGTGATAAGAGAACTGAAGATGGGGAGAAACTTGATTAATGTATTGTTCAATTAAAAAAGAAACAAATTTATTTTAACTATAATACTGCATTATCCTCAAAAGCATCCTAAAAATAATTACAATGATGACAATGAAAAAGTCTGCCAAAAATGATCAGGAGATAAAGTCTTAAGAGATGAATATTTGACAACATTATATCATGATGTAGTTTTGAAATAAAAACTATTCCAAGCAATCAATAAATATAAAAAGCTGGCAAAAGTGGCTAACATAAACAAGTTAATAAAACATGAATCCCAAGTGGGCCTCAGGTCACTCACTGGCTGGCATTACCCTAATGGCCAAATGTAAAAGTAGTTCGCTAATCAATCTGTGTAAGCTGACTGCTTTCTATTAATATTTCTTTGAATGCTGTTAGTGCATACACTGTGAGAGCAATTCTTTCAAAAGTTTTTGCACCTACATCAATATCTCATGGAAGTTTTAAGCTGACACCGGACATTTTGTCTGACTCAGACACTGAACATTTGTCTGACTCAGACACTGGGCATTTGTCTGACTCGGACACCAAACACTTGTCTGACTCATACACTGAACACTTGTCTGACTCAGACACTGAACATTTGTCTGACTCTAACACTGGACAAGTTCCAGGAATTGTGAAATCCTATCTGAACAGCCTCTAATTAAGAAATTACTTTTATAAACAATTATAAACTCTAGAACTCTATCAAATTCATACTATATTTCTCAAACGACATTAGCCCACCCCCTACTATCAGAAACTTTAAGCAGACGGGATCTCCCAAATTAACCCCACCCTCACTTTTCCAAATGATGGTGATCAAAAATGTCTGCAAACATTCCTAATATTTTGCAAATGAGTCACTAACTTTTTAATGTTCCAGCAGCATAAAAACATCATTCATTCAGTAAATCATAAAAGAAATTGAGTAACAGATGTTGTAATGACTTCACATACGCAGTGCCTTCATGGCTAATATGTCATCCTGTTCTGAGTGAGCAAAGGTTTTCATGACATAAAACTGAACGGATTCTAGATTGTGCATTCGGGTACCAAAAATGTAAAACAAAAACAATTTACAAGAATTATTACATTCTGGTGCTTATAAATTCATTATTACTGTACATTCCAGTGCTGTAAAATTCATTATTATATTCTGGTGCTTATAAATTCATTATTACTGTACATTCCAGTGCTGTAAAATTAATTATTGCATTCTGGTACTTATAAATTCATTATTACATTCTGGTGCTTATAAATTCATTATTACATTCTGGTGCTTATAAATTCATTATTATATTTTGGTGGCTATAAATTCATTATTATATTCAAGTGCTTATCATTCAAATAATATAGCATACACATGAACTAATAGTACCTTCTTAATATTAGGTTATTTTTTTAAAACAATATTCTAAGTGAAATCAATTCCTAGTTAATGACTTCTAAGTGTGAAGCAATGGATTTTAATACTGCTCACAATAAAGTATGAGTCACATTATGACTTTAGTTGAGGAATTTTTATTGAAAAAAATGGGATATGCTCGCTGAATATTTTAAGGAAGATGGTATTTCATCTAAAAGGTCAATAACATGGTTTATAGGAATAGTTTAAATGCTGGTATCACTGCCTACAATATATTTAATAGGGAAGCATGCTACACCCAATTTTCGATAATTTAATGCTAATCAGATAAAAAGAGAAGCCCATCGCCCACTTATTCAAAACTATATGATAATGGCCACCTGGCCTAATCAGCTACCTGGCCTAATTATCATACTGGTAACATGCTCTTTTTATCGTACTGGCTACTGGGCCTAATTATCATACTGGCTACCTGCTCTAATTATCATCCTGGCTACCTGGCCTAATTATCATACTGGCTACCTGCTCTAATTATCAGAGAAACAAGGTAACTAGATATAAATGTGAATCACTTCATGAAGATTTGTTTCTCACTTTCCATCTGCTGAGAAAACCATTTCCATAATAGCTCCACTATGACCCTTCAACACTGCAAAATTTTCACATTCTCCATACACATTCCAAAAATCTGTAAAAGAAGCAAAAGAAGTCCGATTAAAATGCCTTAAGTTTAAAATAATATCAATTCATATTTATTGCCTCAACTGCCAAAGACAAAGACAAATGGGAAATAACTCTGGATGCATCAGTGTGGTCTCATGTGGTGTTGTAACAGCATACTGTATATAGTTTTTTTGGAAATCTACAATAACAAACATGTTATTATTGCTCTCCAAGACATGCATTGTACATCTGCTGTGGAGACAATTCATTTGGATGAAACATCATTCCTTGTTTGGGCCATTTATGCCAAAAAATATTTTAAATCTGGACAATAAAAGAATACAAGAAAATAAATGTACATGGAAATAAGTGTAAACTGACATTTCAGTACTTATAATACAAAATTATTTTTTTTACTAACTTTAAAACCCAAACTTGGCTGTACAGCTGCTAATAGTTTGTTTATAAGGCCACTCCTTTCAATCCATTTACCTACCTAATATGCTCATCTAGATGCTGAGCCCAAATGCAAACAACACAGACCCTGATCTCCCATGGTGCAAAGCAACAGAAGATCAGCATCTATACTGTTTTTTTCTACTGACTACTTCCAACAAACTATACAGACCCAGATGTGCCACATTATGGAATGGCAGATAAAAGTTTATGCAATTTGCAGTTGGACTTCTACGTGAGAAAATACAGCAATTCTGATTCTGCATTGCTGATGTCTATCCTTTCTCTAAAGAGCAATTATGGACATTTTTATTAAAAGTTATAACTGAACCTTCATAACTTTTGTACTCGCTTGTTCCTTTAAAATTCTGTTGCATAATTTAATTTAACATTAAAGTGTTAAGCTGGAACAGACACTGCCACCTTCTGGATAGATGCACTTAACTGATACAGCTCTGGAATGATGAGCTTGTTTAAAATGAGATAATAGTGTTAGACATTGGCAAAACATTAAAATACAGAGTGATTTTATGCAAAATTAACAAAATGAAATGGCTCATTCACAAAAATAATGAAAGCATTTGTGCAGCATATATCCTTGCACTCTCCTACTTTGTCCCACCGGGGCCCCGAGTGGCCGAGTGGTCTAAAGCGCTCTCCGTTACGGATCACTGCCATCTCACCTCTGTCTGCGTGGGTTCGAGTCTAAGATTCGGCGAATGTGGATATGTGAGAAAACTTGCCAGTAGCTTCTCGTGGGTTGGTGGTTCTTTCCGTGGATTTCCCAGTTTCTTCCTCCACCATTAATACTGGCCGCCATGTATAGCCTATCTTGTGCTGAAAAATGGCATTACGCCCCACAACAACAACAACAACAACAACAACTTTGTCCCACCCATCTCCAAAACCTATCATTTAGATAAAATTCTAGAGGTATGAACAGACAAAGGGTGGACTTTATGTTGAATATACAAATTCACCTTTTCATGCTCAGTAAGTGTATATTTATTTGGTTATCAGGAAGGGATCTCAATAACCTTCCATCTGATATGCCTTGATGCACCCTCCTCATGTCTTCAGCCCTTCCCATGGATTGTATCAAAATTCTAAAACTGTTTTGTATATCTACGGACCCTTCCCTCCAATTATATTCCAAGCTTTGAAGCCTCAGTCATGAAAGCATATTTGAAAAGATCTGGGATTAAAAGGAATTCAGTAATGTGCTTTGTTGAGAAGATATATGTTGTGCAGTACATCAGAACTATCATGGCTTTTAATGAATGTATTATCTAAGCTTATAATTTTATATATATATATATATATATATATATATATATATATATATATATATATACCCCTACGAAAACAAATTCATAACTTCATGAACAATCATGAACTGTTCATAAATGTTCATAAACGTTGAAATGTTCATGATCAGTTCATCATTTGAGTTTATGAACAAATATTCATGAAAGTTCCTCAACCAAGTTCATGAACACTTCAAGAATTTTGATGAATCATGTACCTGAGTTCTTGAACACAATGATGAACTTTTATGAACTATTATAATATCTTTGAAGTTCCTGAAATGTCATGAACTTGCTTCATGAACAATTCAAGTACTTTGATGCACCACCAAAATATTTCTTAAAAATGTATATGAAATTTCTATATCATTATATTCATAAAATGTTTATGAAAATTCATCATACAAACTTCTCATAATATTAGTGAAATATAAATAAAGTTGAACATTTGTTTTAAATGATATGATACTGTATAAATGTTCATAGAGATCTTTTATTCAATACTTGTGTACTTAACCTGAGTAGTTCTGGATTATATGTGAAAATATTTTCTGGCCAGCATGAACAAAATGTACTTGCTATAAAAGCTTTCAATGACTTTGTTCTAATGTTTTTGTCCATTACTGTCATAAACTGGATATTTTATTGACTTTGTCACTGGTTGCCAAGTTGCCGTAAAAACCGAAATATGTAAACAACAATTATCCTGATTGGATGACTGTGAAAGAAGACGTGATATGATTGGTTAATATACGCGTGAGATTTCAGCAGCTGAGCCTCCTTTTCCCCAACAAACGAAAGAGCACGTAAATGGTTCTGCAACAAGTAAAAATCTCGAACAAAAAACGTGGACTCCCATGGAATGGACAGATGAGAATATTTTTAATATCATTTCTTTTAAGTAAGTAGAAGTACAGAGAAGCGACTATGAAGAATATGAAGGAATTGACTTGGTGAGAGCAAAATTAGGCGGAAAAGCGTACACAGCCAGGATCATCAAAATTACGGTGAGTATCTTTTCTTGGTCATTCATGATTATTTCTGTGGGAGTTATATGGATATTTTATTGATTTTTATATGTCATCATATTAGTTTTAACCAAACTAATATACATCATTTTTTTCAGACCCAATTTAAACTTGCTCTTCGAATTTTTGAAAATCACTAAACATTATCATACCCCCCCCCCCCCTTTTTACAATCTTGATACCAGACGTGGTACTGCATCTACGATAAGAATTTAGATGTTCGGTATTGTTTTCTGTTTCATGACATCACTATTTCTATGATCTGATGTAATTTGGTAAATTAAAACACAAAAAACCTAAAACTAGTTAATGTGTCAAACTGTACACAATACAGGTGCAAAATAACAATGTGATGAAACCGGAAGCAGCTATATGCAACATCCGGAGTTAGAGTGGATAAAGTTTTATCGATTAAAACATCCGACTCCTGTGACTATACCTATGGCTAGTCAGCTTCAGTTAAAATACAACTAGTGACAAAATTCTCCTTAATATAAATGCTCAGTAAGTTGTGTATTAAGTGTAAGGGATTAAATAATTTTGAGTTGGATCATAATTATTCCAGTAAATAAAGTGGGGTACAAAACTAACGTGCTAAAAGCTGAAAACAATGTTGATCAGAGGTTATCTGCAATTAACTTTATCTTTCTTTCAGATCAGACAGCAGAAAAGTAAAATTACTAGAGGATGAAGTTTGTAGGTTAAGGAGGAAAATTTGACAACTGGAGGATCTTACGGCCAAGATGGAAGAGACATTAAAAAGTGACTGCTGCAGCAATGTTAAAGATCCAAAGAGTAATCGGATGGAACAGCTAAAGTTGCAGATGGAGACATTCAGTAGTGACAATGGGTGGGATTTGATTAAATTATAGGCCCTGAACATCTTCACAAAAGAGTTATATGACAGGTCAGTCTCCGGGGAAAAAGATTGGTCAAGTCAGGAGAAACCTCAGTGGAATTTAGACAGCCCCTTGACAATGAAATTTAATATGCTTCAACAGTTGATTGAACACAACTGCCCCAATATCTCTTGAAACATTTTCAAAGAACAATTACAAAATGTACAAAAAGTGTTGCTAAGAGTCAAAAAAGAATATCGCTTAATGTCTGAGTTTACATGTTCTTTGTTGCATATTAGAAATTTATCTGAAATTAAATACCAATTTTAAGATAATATGTTGCATTTTATACTGTTTTAAAACCCCCACATCTATGGTTATTTTATGATTCAGGATGAAATAGGTATTTGTGAGTTTGTCAGATAATCAAATTTTTTTTATAGGAACTGTTCATGAAGTCATGAATCATTCATGTCAGGAACATTGTTCATCATAGTTCATGAATATGTTCATTCACTGTGATGAAAAATGATGACCCAGTTTGTGAACTTTTATGAACTGTTCATGAATTCAGTTCATGAATATTTCATGAACTGTTCAAGTACAGTTTGTGAAGTGATGGTTCATGAACAGCTCATGAATTCATTATTTCATGAACTGACCATTTTCAGTTCATGCACATTCATGAATAGTTCATGAACCTTTTGATGAACTTTCACGAATGGTTCATGAACTAGGTTCATGAACCGTTCAAGAATTATTCATGATCATTTCGTAGGGGCATATATACACACACTATTTTGCAAAATTTTCATTAATATTTATTTGATGATAAGATGCTGTGAATGGAAATGTAAATTTGAAAAATAAACTTTCAATATCATTCCAATGTAAGACATTGCTTTCAATAATTCTTTTCCTTGTGGTACGTGATAACTGCCATTAGCCTGTTTCTCCATAGTTACTAGGGCAAGGTAGTAATAAAGAATGCTATTATTACTAGTAAACGGCACATAACATATATATAGATCCCCCATATTTAATAGTCCTCTATGTTGAAACAAGTAAGATATTATTGACTGCAGAGTATTAACCCACAAGGCTCAATGACCTCAACCTTGGTCAAAGCATGCAGTTTTGAACTATTATTTTATTATTAGGCAAACCATGACCTTGACTCCTGACCTTCAAAGCGAATTTTAACAATGGAATATTCATCTGCTATAACTGCATTGCTTTCCTTTTCCGGTACTCTAATCCCCAGTCAAAACTAATTACTCCCTCCACTAATCAAGAACCTAATTCCAGTCTGACTCCTTAGTCAGAAATATTTGTAATACCACTCTCTTTTGACCTGGACCCAGATTACTGGACATATGAATGGAGTTGGTGGAGGGAATATTTGCAATAGTAGCAGGTGTTACATAACAAAATAAGTTTTACCGCCCACCCACAAAAAAGGTCTCTGGTCGCTGTCAGTGAGGGACTGATAAGCTCTCTTGATAGTGAGGATAATCAATCTGAAAATACTGGTTGCCAAAATATCCGAGAAACTTTTACGAGTCAGAAAGAGATAATGTGGACCCTTCCTTCTTCCTTTTGAAGAAGCCGATAACACCTCATGGCCCTAACTGCTCCAAGAAGCCTGTTCTGATCATGGCCCAAACAGGTGTGACTGAAGTTCTGATCTCAGTAAAAGGTGGAACTATTAAAGGTAGATAAATCTTAGTCTGGCAAGGAAAGGAAACTGAATCATAAATACCGCTGAACTGTAAACAACCCTTTCCACTGACAAGGCATGAATCCTACTCCTTCCTCTTTGATGATGCTAATGAGAGCAGAAAAACAATCACAAGGGAAAGTTCTTGAAGAAAGCTTCACTCAATGGTTCATTAGTGTGTTTTGACAATGCCTAAAGAACATACATAAGATTTCATGCAGGTATTAGTGAGTGAGATACCAATCTCTGAACCTCAAAATACCTGCAACAATTTAAAAAATCAGGGTCTAACTCAATTACTTAACCCCTAGAGAACTAGAAATCCTTAGAACAGCCTGTATTATAGCCCTTGAAAGCTGAAAAAGAAGAGGATAATTCACAACTGCACTCAAAAGTGAACAATTAGGATGAATATATTTCATACTGCACCAATCACAGAATATTCTTCACTTTGCATCACAATTCCTGGATTAACCCTAGCCTGGACAATGCAGTTAGCAACCTTGCTTGAAAACTGGTCCGGGCAGATTGATCGTTTGAGATGAGCCAATTAGGAAGACAGAGAATCAGTAGGCTGTTGTGGAGCATAGACCCCAGTGTTGCAAAAGCAAGCCCATCTTCTGTGCTAATCTCTTGGGCTAGTCTACTAACAGGTCCAGTAAGATGATGAACCGTGATTGTTCAGGCTAATGGGGGGATATCAGGATGAGCTCAGCAGTGGAGACCTTGACTTGGTGTAGTGCCTTTAGAATTATTTTGAAAGGTGGGAAGACACATGCATACAGATGATCCCACTTTAGACTGAAAGCATCCACCACCCAGGCCATCTCATCTCCTACTTGAGATATATAAAAGGGGCTTGTTGTTCAGTCTTGTTGCAAAGAACTCCACCAAGCATTATCCCATACATTTCTGACCTACATAACTGCATTTTAAAGCTAAATCTTAAATAACATAATATCTAAAATTTGCTTTCTATTAATTGTATATTTTTCTGAATATACTTGCCGATGGTTTACAAAAACAGACAATCTAATGAAGTGGTACTTCCCAGACACAGTGATGACCGCCATTATTTCCCCTATACAGGTTCACTTACGGTTTCAAACTGATTTTATGAAAAAATAAAGTACATGTGGCAATTAAAATATTCAGATTACTAATTCTATTCTTAAAACACAAATTGCTAATTACATACTATTGTTTAAGTTGCATAACACAAATGTGTATGTTTTTATCATCAAAAGATAACTTGTGGAAATCTGGCAGTGATAGATGCTAGCTTGCTTGGAAAAGACTTAGGCCTAGTGGTCTACCAAAGTAAGCCAGTCAACTATCAAAACACATGCCTGTCAAAGTGCAAGAGTTTGGTTTCCAGTGCAACTGATATCAACACTAGCTACCTGATGCCTTGATGCCTACATTTCTCCTTGAGCTATAACGCAACACTGGAACTAACCTGGATAAGGTAAGGGGGCATCTCACTCAATATACCGCTAAAAAAATGAATAATAAACAAGTCCCAGGCATGAGCTAATGACTATAAAGAAAAACAAGTAACTCAAGATTTCAGTTTTGACTCCTGACATTTTGGGGTCAAGGGTCAACTGACTCTTCAATTTAGAAATCTTTGAGAACTTTGTCAATATTTCAGTAATACCACTATATAATCAATTTGGCAGTTATGGATCCTAACAACCACATTACTACTGTATATTTGATTGTGTTTATTTACCCCACCAATGACCTGAATGCAATCATGAAATTTTTTACCTTTATGACTTCAACATGAATTCAGGCCCAGCTAATGTGGATATGTGAGAAAGTTTGCCAGTAGCTCTTGTGGGTCTGTGGTTCTTACTGGGGTTTTCCCAGGTTTTTCCTCCACCAGCATTACTGGTCACCATGCATGCAAAATTATAGTCGTGTAACTATGAAAGTTATATCGAGTGCTTAAAAATGGCGATAAACTTAGAAAAACAAAATCAACAAGACAACAACACCATGATTTGGTGCATAACATGGTCATCAATTATGGAACCAGACTACCATGTTATAACATGGGGGAATATGTACTTCATTATCCTTCAAGGCATACCTAGTGTTGATCGCAAACTGGTCTATGCATTCATCTTAACTACTGAATAAGTACATCAACACTTTAAATCTGACCAAATTATAAACTTAAGTTTTGAAGGAAGTCAACCATAAATACTTACGGATTATTCTGTCAAAACCTGCTGAGGCCAGGAAGTTTCCATCGGGAGCAAATTTAACAGAAAATATTTCACCTTCATGACCTGTCAATAGCATGATGGGAGCCAGCAAATTAGACAGCCTTGGAATACCCTGGAAATAAAATAAAGAAAAGATTGATTGTTGAGAGGTGCTAAAGATTATGGTAGATCATTATTAATGATAAAACCAATCCAGCATTTATGTTGGAGCTATCATTTTTTTATATGAAAAAACCCAAATTTACACAAAAATCTAATCAACTTTTACTGTGTCAATTGCAAATTATAGGCAAGATTGCTAATTTTGAAAAACGGTAGCTGTGAAAAAATAAGAAACATAAGTATTTTGTGGTTTGTAACAGTCATCTATAAATTTGGGTCCAGCCCACATGCTGCAAGTTGTTTTTCACTTCAATAAAATTTAATATCACACTTTAAGAGTGGCAACTCCAGCATGCCCATGGGACACTCTCAAATTGCAAGTGTTCCCATAAATTTAACAAATCCCCATATATTGATAATTACTGTGAGAGAGAGGTACATAAAATGTTCCCCTGCAATCTCAACCTGGGTGCAAGCCTCAGCCTTAACAATGGACTTAAACAAAACAAAAACCACAGCCAGAACTGAATGTAACATATTTCAATGTGGACATGATATGAAGCAACAGTAAATCTTTGCACAAAACCAGTTATTCAGTGATCAATAAAGTATCTCAATCACACATGGGGAACAAATCTGGATTGTCTTCATTATATTGATATATATTATCAAGCATACTGATGGGAAAAAATAAAACAATCAGCAAGGGGGGTGGGGGCAGATTCAAAGCATGTGAGTGAGTCACATTGTGTTGGCAAGTTTGTACAAGGCAAGTGGGTGTTGTCAATAGTTTTTCTTTGTTAATGACATAAATTAAGGCATGAGCCTGTTATGGCTGTCTCAGATGAATTCTCCATTTAAAGAATAAAAAGGAAAATGATATTAATTATTCATGACTGCTGAAGACTGAAGTAGCTTTTATGGGGTAAATATCATTTTGTATGGATTTTTCACCTGTTGTATTGATATAATATCAATATTGTCAAAATACTGATACATCAATATATTGATTGATAGCTTCACCTCTAAACTGGGATATACAAATTTTCACTTTGTGCAAACAAGCTTCTCAAAGCTTCAGCCCAATTATACCATCAGATTCTGGCTGCAGTTAGTTAATCACCAGTGTGTTTACTCTGACTCAAAGTGATTCAAACTAATTTTCCTGGGAAGACGAAAATAAATTGAGGCCACTATCACTACTTAGGTAGTTTTGACACAATAATTATGGGAAAATGTTATGAACAAGTTTAAATTATAGTAAAGGTCTATTAATGTACTCACAACTTTCATTTATGTGATAAATTTAACATTCTGGATGTCATTTGTAAAGGTATTATGTCAAATACCTCATCATTAATGAAAATATGGACTACAGAATAAGGAATCTAAGATGCTGATATCTTAGTTTTATGATTATGTCACTGAAGCATTCAAACTGTATGTGTACAAAGTGTGCAAATATGGTGCTTTGGTGGTTATCATATATAAAAATTGCTGTATTTGCACACTTTGTACATGTACTATATATA
>JAECUM010020227.1:0-24124 GCA_016617855.1 Megalonaias nervosa
TATAAAGAATACAAATGATATGGCGAATAACAGTCCTTTCAAGTGCACTAGATCCAGCAAAGGATCACATTTGTCAGGATTGATTAAGATAAATGCAATAAACTGACAACGAACAGTGCAAAACTAGCATCTAACTAGCCTGAGCGCTTTCGACTCTTAATGACTCTTTTTCAAAGGCATATACATGACATAGACAAGACAAACAAATACAACAGAAAAACCGTAGTGATTGCAAAATTTTACATGGCTGTTTCTACAGGAATTAAACCTTTAAATGTATTATGTTTCAACTAGTTTATATCAGCTTGTTGCGAATACTGGAAAATATTTGTATTAACCCAGAAATCGATGAGCCTTAACGAGATCTGGTATTTTGTGTACATTTGTGTAAGCGCAAATTACATCCCGGATATTTCATTGTTATAATAGTAATTGTAGGCTATTAAGCAAAGTTAGAGAAATTTTCAAAAGTAAAATGTGTCGGCTGCAAAAGATAGTTTTATTTGTGCATGGCTATCTTTTTCTAGTCTTCTTGGTTTAAACCGCTTGGTTTCAATGTTCTAAGGCGGCGTATCCAGTAAGATTCCTTTTCGTTCCTGGTTTCGGAACTCCAGTTGGGGTTGTTAGCAATTGCAATAAGTGTTATATAAGTGTGGCCAGGGGAGGAGAAATGTTCTGCGACCGGGCTTCTGTACAGCTTCTTTGTCATCCATTCAAATCTATGAAAGTTGATCCTCTTCTGTAGCTTGTCAGATTCTCCGACATACTGAAGGCTACAGATCATTTTCTTCTCTATGTTTTGTACATGGCTTTGAAAAAGACTCATTAAGAGTCGAAAGCGCTCAGGCTAGTTAGATACTAGTTTTCCACAGTTCGTTGTCAGTTTATTGCATATATATATATATATATATATATATATATATATATATATATATATATATATATATATATATATATATATATATATATATATAACAGTTGCCTACATAAGTGCAATTTTTTTCACGCGATAGAGAAGTATGGTCGATAAGCTGGACAGTTGCCAATATTAGAGCGTTGCCCCCAGACTAAAAATAAAGCTTTGCAAAAGACATTTCAATTCACACACAGCGCCCTTCCACTGGCTCTTGCCAGATCTCCCACAGTTAGGAAAATATTTAGATTTATCTTTTATTGAAGTTTATCATAAGGGCAAATGGATTGTCAAGTCTTGATGGAAAATAAGTACTTGTGTCATTTTCAGTGTTGTAATTCTCTGTTATATGGTTATATCTAGTATTGTATTCAGCTTCGTTTAGTATAGCCAATAAGTATATGTAGAGTTAAAACTGTTGTCTTGCATAATGAAAACCATTGCATTTGGATGATCCTAGAATCTGGACCTTTTCAACAAACTCTGACAGTACTGCGTCATGGTTTTACAAAAGAGAGTAACCTGGAATCTTAGAGAAAAAGAAAAGAAACAATAATGAGCTTACAGGTAGATACAGAGTGAAAATCAAAAGTACAGAATGTCAGTGGGACCAACGAAAAAGTGTGAAGGCAGAGGAAAAGACAAATTACAAAATCGATGGAACGAAACATTATTCTGAATGTACGCAATATGTTAATATCACAAACGTACATACGAAATTAACTATTTTATGGTTTTCCCGCGTAGACACGTATTCAGTATAATGCATGAATACATATATACATATTTACATATACATATGTATACATTGTTAGCCAGTAGCGATATAAGACTGTATTCAAACACCCCACCCTCCCCACTCCCGTTACTTTTGCTCCTTCCCCCCCCCCCATACAAAAGGTTGCTGGATATGAATTCTGGGTCCTCACACAGTTGTGGAGAAAGTATGGACTGTTGCCATGCGACTGTTACTGGCATATATTTTATTATGAACGTAGGTACATTTTGAAGCTACACGATGGTGTTCTTGATTATGGCCTAGAATGCATTAGGACAGTTAAGAATATTTCAAAATTGTTATATTATATCAATACAATGCAAGGCAATTATCAAGGGTATACATACACACTTAAGATTGTTACAGAAATAGATTGTGGCACGTTTTATTCAGCTAGCATATATATATATATATATATATATATATATATATATATATATATAGAGAGAGAGAGAGAGAGAGAGAGAGAGAGAGAGAGAGATGTGTGTGTGTGTGTGTGTGTGTGTGTGTGTGTGTGTGTGTTATAACATAAACATATAACACGATAATATGTGACCTATAAAATATACCATGCGTGCGCTGAAATTCAAGCTCGGTTTTGAGTCGACACGCATAGTGTCGTCAATATGTATTCACAATGCTTTTCTAAATAATATCATGACACCATTATGAAATATGACTGCTAGTAGTAATGCAAGCATTAAACAACGAACTGAATACAAAGAAAGCAACAGCGAACTAAAGATAATAATAATAATAATAATAATAATAATAATATTTTATTTAATTATATATCATTCTGCTTATTGTTATGTTCAAGAAGTTCTCTTTGAATATAACTTCCAAGATTTCTAAGATCATGATATTTCGCAAAATTTTATAACTTAATTAACGTCAGCATACTCTAACCTTTCAAAAAGCAGAGTTTACACGAAATGCATCTCTTTTTGCGGAAAATAAAGTCAATATTACAATGCTATACAATACAGTGCAGTGCAGTTCAATGCAACTCAGTACAGAGCAGTGCAGAACAGTATAGTCTAGTACAATTCAGTAGAATGTAATACAGTACTATACAATGCAACTCAATGCAATACACCTCAAGACGATGCAGTGCAATACATTGAAATGTAAGGCAAGTACAATACTTTGCAGTTCATTGCAATGCTGTGCAGTACAGCATAGTACAATACTATAAATAGAACATAATGCAATGCAAGTGAAGGTTATGCAATGAAATAAAACACACTACACTAAAATGAGAACATAAATAGACCAGATAGGGTAATTATAATATAATTCATTATGCTCGGTCATTTTAGCTGCATTATAATTTACCTATATTTGACACATATTATGCAAATTATGAGAAATCTGTAACGTATTCAGATGTATTGTCAACATTTCAGATTTTTAGTTGACTAATAGTACATTAAGATTTTAATACAATCTATTTTCTACGGAAGCAGATTCGTATTTATGATCGAGTTTTTAGTGTGTTCGTACAGATGCTGACTTAGCGTGTTTTATTTCCTTCAACAACAGTAACCAAGTAAGTTACGGGTAGAATAATCGGAAACGATACGTTTCATAATTAAATCTTCTTTTTCTAATGCATTTCTTAGGCGTGCTAAAGAGTATATCAAGAATTGTGAGAGTTGGCGATATTTCATAATTCAGCTTTAGCTGTGAACCAAGGCATTCTCGTATATTCCTAAGCTCACACACAGACGACATGTTTTTGCTACGAATTAAAGAATACCCAATGTATTGTTGTCTTTGTATCAGTGCAGTCAGTACAATATTTTAGTCTGGAAACTTAAGCAAATGTAAGCAGGGTAAATTGTTTGAAGTTTTCCAAATTGAAACGCTTTGGAGATTATTATGTTAATCAAAATCTTTGACGCAGAGTCTGCGAGTAAATCAAACAGAGTGAAATAAAAGCATTACATATATTGCTATATCTACTTTTGTACCGATCCATATCAACGTCATGTTTTTTGTTGTTTTTTTTTTTTTTAAATTCAACCCTCAGTTAATCAGAAATTAGGTCATCGCCAAAATTATGTTTAAATAAATCTTTGGCAATAAACAAGGAACATAAGGAAAATGCTGCCGTTGTTATGGACAGAGATCATTGTATGATGAAAACCTGGCGAAAACTAAATATGCTGGAATATTACATCAGCCCCTGTAAAAATAATGATGCATCGTAATAAATTATTGAAAGTCATACGTGAATTTAAAATGTCACGTAAAAACGTGTTGTTGATTTGCTTAAATTTTAATAATTGTTGGAGGTCAGGGGAAGGGGGCTGATGGTATTTGTTAGGTTTTGTGTTTTTCCGGAGTGGGTTAATGGAACAAAAATGAATTCAACCACTTGATTAAGAATAACTCAAGGACAATATATTTTTAACGTCTTTTAAAAATTCACGTTCTGTGCAAAGGTGGACTTCACAAAGGAGACTTCCGCCACATTGTTTCGGAGTGTTCAAGTGAGACTAAGTCTACTGCCAAATTAATCGATTTTGTTTAAACGTTAAAAATACATGTTGTTTACTGGAAAAATAGGTAAAATTAAACATCATGAAAACATTATTCTGGTTACAGTAAATATGGACAGTCTTTATTCTAACATCGAACATGATCGTTGTTTGGCTGATTGCTCGAAGCATGTGGTTGACAATCCTGATCCAAATCGACCTGACCATGAAATTTAATATTTGCTAAAAAAATGTCTTTGAACTTTATTTTTAATGAAAACATTTATCTCCAAAGAAAAGATTTAACTTTGAGGAGGAAGTTTGCTCAGCTGAGGCAAACAATTATGTAGCTGTATGGGAGAAAGATATTTGCTAAGACTCCATTTTTTAACGTCAGGTTGATCGATATCTGGATCATTCGGATGACTGCTTAAGTGAACACCCTGGATACAAGGGCATATTTCGAGGAACCTGACTCATCAATTAATAGACAAGAAGAATAGTTTGCATCCACGGCACAAAATGAGGAGCATTGTTAAATTCCAAATATAGAGATTCCCTGTGATTTGTAACATCGAACAAGACTTTTATGCCAATTACTCGTTGCTCTTCTGACGAATAAGAGGCTCCAAAATCAGGAAACTTATGAAACACAAACCGGAAGGATTAGGATGAACATGTATTCACAGCACAGCACAATAATAATTCCGTCCATAATTTCCTCCTCTGTATCCTATCCAGTATAATAGAAACAAATTTAGTGATCTCCCCTCCAAAATCATGAAGATTTCGAAACATGCAGTTTGATTACAGTTTGTGAACGACAAAAGAACATACAAGCTGTTATAGGGAGATCCATAATTCTAAGCATCGTTGAACCTGTTTTTTTTTTTTTTTTGTTTTTTTTTGTTGTTGTTGTTTTTCTAAGTGTGTACTTTAGTTTTAAGTTGGGTGGGTTTGTCATTAATTCAGACATAGCACATGTCTTGAAAACATGTATAGGTTTAATAATGAAACAAAATAGATACATGCATGTGATTTATATGGTATATAGTTTGAACTGTAAAAAGCAATATGTAGAGGAAACTAATTAAGGCGTTAGGACCAACTGCAATATCAACATAATAACTATTTGAATATTGAACTAAAGCTCATTAATGTTTGACTTGCATTGAGCACAGCATCTGCCAGTCAGAAACAGAGAGAAGTAAAAAGTGAAAAATTATGGCTTCTCTGAAAATTAATAATGAAATATTTCAACGACGGGGTAACCTCAACTGTAGTAAGGTACAGTTTAATGGGTTAATTGATTGCACCGGTATTCAATCAAATCTGTATATCTAACAGTTTTATGTCACTCTGTCTCTTTCTATCAACACATCTCTTATAAAATACCGCTTGTTCAAGAGTATATATTTTACAGTATGGCCGCCTTTAATTTACCTATTTTTTGGTAGTTTCTCTTATATTCTATCTTAAAGGGAAATAATCGGGAGACCTGTCGACCCAGTATTATATTATAACAGACAAGCTTTGGAGCTTTATCATCTGCCATAAGATATACTTCTGGCTTTATGCTGAACTTTTCCCAAGGAAAATCACTGATGACTCTCGATGGTAAAATAGCAATATCATTGGACAATGCTCGAAGAATGCGATTACTAGAACAAACAGGCATATAAACCAAGCGTTGGCGATTGACGATTCAGTCAAGATTAAGGACGATAATTAAATAATGAATCTGTCTTAGGCAATATAAAACAGAAAATCATATTTGCAGAAAATCTTTAATGTGCCAGATTTCTTATCACAGAAGTACAAACAATACTACGATTGCTATTTATATATGAAGACTGATTTAGTATTCGTTTTGAATTGTGTGAGAAAGATGTATATAGAATTTTCTTTCACATTTATTTGATCAACATCGGAATGTTCAAATATTATATTAACCAGCTGTTACATACTCAATCTGTTTCTGTGTTTCCTAGATAAAACGGGTCAATACTAGACTGTGTTTGTCTCCAACGAGTAACTGTGGAAAAAATTAGTGTGCGTGTGCGTGTGTCTGCATTGATATCATAATCTATCTACCTGTTGATCCATCTGCTGGATTTATTCAAGATTTCTCATGACTATTTGTCTGTTATAGACCTTTTGCTTTTCAAATTTTCCCATAGCTCCAGTTTGTAGTGTTTTATACATTATTATATGTACCTACCTACCTACCTGTCTACCTACCTACCTGCATGCATGCATGAATAGATACACACACACACACATACATGCATACATACATACATACATACATACACATAGACATACATACATAAATAACATACATACATACATACATACATACAAACAGACAGACATACATACAGACAGGCATAGACACAAACGCATACATACATACATATATACAGACAGACAGACAGACATAGACACAAACATGCATACATACATATATACATAGATACACACAGATACATACATACACATATACATACATACATACAGATACATACATACATACAAACTTACATCAGTCCATCCATCCATCCATCCATCCATGCATACATACATACGTACGTACGTACATACATACATACATACATACATACGTACATACATACATATATACATACAAACTTACATCAATCCATCCATCCATACATACATACATACATACGTACGTACGTACATACATACATACATACATACATACATACATACATACATACACGTGAGGGCAATACAAAAGTTTAAAGGTCTACTAGTGTGCTCAGACAACTTTCTTTTATATGATAAATTAAATCTTCTAGATGTGACTTTTAAAAGTATTATGTCAAATACCTCATCATTAATGAAAATAATGACCACAAAACATCGATTTTTTACAGCACAAGGAAAAACGCTCCTAGCCGATTTCGCGCTCGGTAATTTCCGTAAGACAAAGCGGAAGTGACGTGCTGTAAGGAACCGTGCATTTCTACTTTCGTTGTTAGTTGCAGTCAGTAGATGGTACCGTGCGTTATCCGACCAGTGACAGGCGAGATAGTCTGCAGTGACCATTTAAGAGACGACGATTTCGATATCGTCTATAAAATTAAAGAGTTACTTGGTATTACGACCATCAGACGACTCCTACCAAATGCAGCACCAAGCTTGTTTTCTCGCCAGATAACTGAGTCCGTTAACACCACATCAACAAAAAACAAGGGTTACGGCAGGGCTTACAACATGTAGACCGAGAGAAGCTTGTACAGAAGCGAGAGCTAGCGAGGGTAAAATATTTATACATCTTTATCTTGCTATATTATTGGTTGTCAGCCCCTACCCCTCGCCACAAATATACCTAGCAAAAAACGATCAATGGGAGAGGGCGATTTTAGTGGGTGTTTTCAAACCATAAAAGCCCCACCCCTACCCACCGCAAAATGAATCCAGCTTTACCATGACGCGCGCGCGCGCGCGTGCGTGTGTGTGTGTGTGTGTGTGTGTGTGTGTGTGTGTGTGTGTGTGTGTAACCCTTGGATTTTAGTTTTGCCCACTCCCCCATTATTATTTCCCCCCCCCCCGAAAAAATTTATTTGCATGCCCATGCTTATTTCATGCCTGTTCAACAATAATAATAATGACAAAACAAGTTTTCTGCTAAAGCCAAAATGTTGTGAATACTTGATGTATTGATTGTGATTAATTGTAAAGGCTAATTACCCCTTCGTGTTGAGGCACTGGGAGTAAATTACTTTGTTTGCCAGAATATACACAACTGTGTCAATGGATGACGGTCTAGGTCAGAGTCAAACCAATAACCCATTGCTTGTGAGTGTGAATACTAATGTCCGTTCAATGTGGAGGTATATTATTATTATTCACAATATGTACAGAATCATAGTTAAAAGGAATTTATTAAAATACTTTAATGATGTCAGTGTAAAGATTTTATCTTCTAATGCTGCTCTAATTATATATTTAGGCACTGAATGAGAATTTTGAGAACCGGCAACCGGAAGATAATGGACTAGAGAGAACCGAAGACAGTAGATGGTGCGACATATCCTGTGGTGCATTTTAATGTCACACTGAACTTTCCATTCATTCCCTGTTTACATGGTTTGTATAGCTTCATAGTTCATATTGATTCCTAAGGCCTCACAAATTGTATCAGCATATGAGTCAATAAGTAAGTTATGTAATATTTTTTATTGCGGAGAAACTACAGTGTATTGGTAATATGTCAAGCTTTATGATCAATCCTTAGTTGTAAAATTAAGCAAAACGATTTGGTGCATTTGTCAGTTATTATTCAGCCATGCAAAAGACTTCATGTGTGACTACCATATCTACTGCAAAGGCATGAAACACATTTTTCATACTCTTATTACAGGGACTAGATACACCATTATACAGTATTGCTGTTCAATGTCAGATTGATAGGATATTTAAGAAAAAACAAACCAGCAAAGCTCAGTATGATTATGTAAGCGTTTGACTCGGTAGACCAAGCACTTGTGAAATTGTTATTATTTAGGAATGATACACTTTAACTGATACACATATTCACAAGAAATCCTCATCTGTGTGAAAACCACGATGATCAGAATACACGTCTACAATTTCACGTACAACACAGGTTGTGAAGTAAATGTCCAGCAAGTAAAGAGAAGGAGCAAAGGCATTGCAAACTTTCATGTACTCATCAGCATTCATACATGACACTCGTGCAAGAAAATGAGCTTACTTTTTCAATGTTACTTATGCATAAGTCCATTTTTAAAATGTTGGTAAACACATTTAAGTTCTGTACAGATGATGTCACATTTCAAGAAATAGAAGTATTGTTAATTTTGCTCAACACATTTTTTTTCTCTTTTCTTCAGAACAATCAAGTGAAGAGTAGTTATGACACGGAGAAAGAGGGACTTTCTAGAGCCATAAAAAACTGCAGAACCACAGTGTAGATATTGCAGTTTTTACTACACTGAATGATAATTTTTGATAAAACTTGTATACAAGCACATATAGTAATATAACAGTTCTATTTTTAAAGTTATAATAAAGTTGGACAGTGAACATATCACTAGGAATACAGTCAGCGTCCTCCTCCATGGCCCTAAACATACACACACAGAAGGGAGAAACTAACTAAAGCAAAGCAACTCAAACTTGAAAGATTTTAATCAAAACAAAGTTAACACATAGTCTTTTTTTTTTAGCACATGCTCAAAGTCATATCACAACAAAAATTATTGTTATTATTATTCATTCATTCATTACACTATGATTTATATGTATGTTAAATTGAATACTAATTAAGTCTTGTTTCCAATTCCATTAATTCTCTTTGGTAAATTGTCACTATGAATATAGGCAGTGGACGACATTTTTCAGTTTCTTGAATTACTTGGGGTAACAATTTTTTTTTCAGACAAAGTTGAAGAACTGATGGCAGTGCTGGAGGAAGTGGTCAGGAAGCCGTAGTCAGTTGATAGTTATTGCCACCTCTATGCAGCCGTGTATCTATTATGACTGAAAATAGAATATACAGCAAATTTTTAAACTTTAATAAAGTTGTGTTATTTCATGTATCCAGGTTTTCTGTTACTTATTTCATGTTTTCAGAGTCAAGGCCTTTAGCATAAAATTAGATTTTACTACAGCTAGTGTTAGGAAGCTAAATGAATCAAAAGTGAACATGAACAGACGGCAATATGTTTTTAATGTCATAATATAGAATCTGTTCAAGAATTGAAATTATAGAGGATTAAAGAATTTTTCATGAGAATTTCCAAGATAATGGACGACTGATTTTAGCACGATCTATTATCAAAATAGGTTAAAAATTCCACACTCAAGTAAAGTGATAGTACAGATATATTTTGATAGTAAAGAAGGGATTTTATGAAAAGGAATTGTAAGCATAATTTTCACATGCATATAAAGCAATCACTTGTCCCAAAATTTACCCTCATAGTGGCACCATAACTACTGTAAGAATATTTTGCCTACAAGTGTTCATGTACTCGGACAGAATTTCCTTGCAATTTCCATATTGCTGAATGAGGAATAGTATGCTGCTTCCAGGACAGATTCATCCAAGCAAACTATCTGAAATCTTGGATGATAAATGATACAATCCACCTTGACCTCCTCAGTCTTATTCAAAATCACAATCTCTTTACAGCATCAAGACTTCTCGACTATTTCTTTACTGCTGCAATTTCATTAGTACACCAATATACATGGTAAATACACTCCATCATTCATTATTGTGTTACATACCAAACTTATGGGTAAAATGTATGAGAAGTTCTTGCATGTTAAAGTATGATATATATGTATATGTGATGCATGGTTAGACTTTTGTTCTTCCTTTTGTACCACAATAACATAACAATAATCAGCAATGTATTATTATTATTATTATTATTATTATTATTATTATTATTCTCAAGATTTGATTCCCCATAAATCTGTATACTTCCTTTGCCACTAGTATTATACACCTAGACCCACAGAGAAAATATATGCTTGCTGAACATCTGGGTACAACGCCAGGTCTATGATTACTTTTTCTTTTTAATAATATTCTTCAATTTTACTATCTATGGAGGGTAGTAAACGATCACACCCAAAGTATATTCGGAGTCTGCATTTCATCACGGTTTAAAAAAACAAACTTGTCATACAGTTAATAAAGTTTTTATTTCTACACCTCTCACAGTCTGAGTCATAAGTGTTTAACTTTTAACACCACTAGCTGTTGATGAACCACACCCACATGAAAATCTGCTCAGAAAACATCCAAGTTTCGCCCAAATTTGTGCCCTTCTCTTTTCATTATGAAATTGAAATAACATTAACGGAATAATAATAATAATAATAATAATAATAATAATAATAATAATAATAATTGCCATAAAGATAATAGTAATTACCAGAATGAATAGCCCAAGCGCTGCTCAGCCTCCTTATGCCCTATGTCCTCTTTAGGGTCCTCGTCCACGTTCTCGTCTCGTTCGGGCTTAAATTGGTACTGTCTAACCTTAGCGAGCAGAATTTTCTTATGATTCATTACCTTCGCCATCTTCTAGGAGTTCACCTTCTTCACACAACGAAAATGAGCATGACAGATTTGCCCGTAAATTCGATTGAATCACCTCTAAATTCAGCCGTCATCACCACATACGCTAAACTTGAGGGACTTCCCGACAGTACGTCACTTCCGGAAATCATATTATCACCGGAAGTATGCAAATATTTCCGGGGTGTTTTCCATAAAACATCGATAAATGCACACATTATCTTCATTTTCTTCTCTGTGAGTTAAAATATGCATTTTGAATGCACATTTCTGAGTTATTTAGCGAAAAATGAACATTTTGATATATAGTGTGTATTACACTCTAGTAGACCTCTAAATCTCTAAAATCCGATTGCCGAAATAAAAATAAAACAACCTTTGACTTTATTCTGAGTCGTGACAAGAACTAGGTTTAAGAATCATTCCATTGGGTTCCTTTCTTAGATTCACCTAGCATTTGGACAGCAATCTGTTTTGCTTTCGTTGTAGTGCGGCACTATTTTCTGTATGGTGAAATACAGAATAAGACAGTGCATATGTTTCTATACAGATCTTATTAGTTTGTTTTTTAATTAGCCATAAAAAAAGGCATTAAATCACCTCCAATGTTTTGCCCTTTTTTAAGATGGTGAGAAATTGCTTAAGATATCATCAGAAATGTTCACACCCTTCCGATTGACTAACGCAAAACTAAGATTGCAATACAGTCTGTTTCCATGGAAGCGAACATATTTAGGATAGAGTTTATCTAAGGGGTGGGGTGCATGTACAGCTATTGAGGTTACATTATCTTTGTCTCGACTTTTAGCAGAAAAGATCTAAAAATCTATAATGAATTTCTTCCTAATTCATGATTATCGTTATATTTGTCTGGTTTTAGTCATTTTGTACTATTCATATTCAGAAATACAACACACAAAACATGGAAATTTTTCATTTGATTTCATCTTGTAGAGAATGTATGCATATATGTTCGCCAGTCCAGTGTCAAGGAATGGTATGCGCCTTTTCACAATCAACTGGGCATCAGTCGTATCATCATGGGGCTCTTGATATCTGTTAATAATATATGTCAAAGTCTTCTAAAGCCTATGACTTTAACATCAGTCACACGCAAGTGTAAATTACACCCGCGAACCCGTGACTAGCCTACACATGTGTTGAGCTTTAATTGATATTACAATGGCATGTATTTGTAGGCAATTCATTGTATGAGAATATTATGCCTGCAATATATTTCGTAGATATTGTGTGAGAATAAATTATACTAAACAATTATCGCGGGCTATATTATGTATACTATGTATTTGGTTAGGATCGGGAAGATGAGCCTGTCTTTTAGCATATCCTGATGTAATATAAAAATCATGTCTTTTTAGCATATCCTGATATAAGATTAAAATCATATCTTTTTAGCATATCCTGATGTAAGATTAAAATCACTTTCTTAGATGGAAAATGTATCTCCCAATGTATGATCTTCAATTTGAGTATTACCCCCCGGATTATGGAGTGTTTACTTACATACCACTATATATAAATCAGATAGAAAAAATGCCGAAAGATTAAAGCAGCAGCAAGAGGGGGTGAGCAGAGAAAATGGCGGACAGAGGTGGGTGAAAGAAATGACGCAAAAAAATACATGGAAGCATTGGAATGACCATCGAATAGTAACATTAACTATATGTGACACATCATGATGTTTTTATGTGCTATAAAATGTGGATATTTATATTTAATTTTTAGTCAAAATATGAACAACATAGAGGGTTAATCGACCAAATGGCGAGTAGACCAAGTGAAAAGGACGCAAAAACTATAGAAGGCCCTGTTTTAGTAACCAATCGTTGTAAGGAAAACTTCTTGTTGTCTCGGTTGTGCATTTTCGTGGCTTCGTTGTTGTTTTGTCACGAATCCATTTTTATCACCGGATGACCATATGTTGGCCAAACATTTTTTAAAATAACTATTATATCATTTTAAGCAGCAAAAATAGACAGTAGGGGCTGAGCTTTTTGTTTGTACTAGTTTAGTTGCCATGTTATTGCCAGTTATACTAATCATTGGGTCACTTCATGGGGTACCACTTGGTCAACTGAGTCGTCACTTACTTGATCAATTTATTTTGTTTGTTATGAATCTCTCCATGTAACCCTCAGCGTTTTAACTTTTACGTCATCAGATGCATTTGTTATCTCAGAGTATCTTTTCAACGCACGATATTTTCTTCCGTCACAAGCTAGACATAATTGTATCCTACCTTTATCTCCAACGCCACAATTCAGACAAGGTTTCGTATTTCCTTTTCTGACACTTTGTAAATGGATACCGCAATAGTCACTGCGGCAATTCTTTTTCTACAAGGTACAGCACATCCCATCATCAACAATTTACAACTACTATATGTTAATTAAGCATTATATTATTTTGTGAAAGTCTAATTAGAGAAATATTATTATATTAAAGAAAAGCAATTATATAGTATGGGCCGGTGGGACGAATCCAGATTACTACAGCAACAATGTCAGGATCTCACCGGGAATAAAATCATATAACCCAAAACAAGATATGATTTAAATCTCATCCAAATATACATCAGATCACTACAAGCGACACAGGATGGGTGTATAAGGTTGTCTGCGATTGAGCCGTGAACTACAATTACATGAAATAATAAAAACAACAAAGAATGAGTTTTACAACGATGGTGCTGTTCATGTTTGGTCGACGTTTAAAATAGATGGTGATGGAACATTTATTGTTTCAACAATGAGTCAAAATTTTGCTCATAAAATAATAGAAAATATACAGGACAACAAGAAGCATTTTTTTCAGGATACAATTTATAGCTGAGCAGCAAACACCAGATGGATCACAGTGGATCCTTCGTGATAAACTGGATCCTTTAAAACAATCAAGATCAAAACTAATAGTCATCCTGGACAAAATACCAAACCAAGAATACTTATCGGGATAGACAACACCTACTACAAGAACGCTTATCCCACTACAGTCGTTGTTTACGCAATTTATTACCTGAATGAACCAGACATAGCTGATGTTGCTCCGATGATAACAGGCTCGCTAAATTGTGTTACTCAACGTATCACTGAGCATTCCGTAAACTCCAAACGTGGAAACAAATTAACAGAATCAAGAATAAAAATATAAATAATTGGGAAAAACATGTCAATGCGACTGGAGTTCACTTAGATGACATAGATGAGTTCGATTGTTTTTAATATTTCCAATAATTGTAAAAACAATAACGAATGATGTTTTATATAACTCGAACAAATATAGAACACGCGGTGCACCAACAATTAATTGATAATAATTTACGTGAGCGGACCGACTCGGTGACAAAATTTCCAAGAGAGAGAATAATGCGATTTTACCATGGTGACATCTACGAAGAAATTTACAACATAAGTAAACACGACCCTTTATTAGTCTGGTTATTTCACGAAGATGACTCTGAGTCGGATGAATTAACATTTGATCGGTTCATGTTACCATATGGAGTTATTTATCGGAATGAATCACTCCAACAAAATATGAAGCACATTTTGGTAAAATATAACATATAAAACGATGAATTACTCAAAAACTGTTTTACGGTGTCGCCTATTGTTGTGCATATAACCCAGCAAAAAAATTCGTGGCTACCAACTCCAAAAGAATTTCTCGATGATATATCACAATCTTGTGTTAAATTTGGTCATGGCGGTCTTTGGAACACAAAATATAATTCGTCCGATATGATTTATGTTGACAATGTCGCTGCTTATCCGGCGGCTTTTCTTGGACTTGGCGAGTGTGATCGTTATTTTGAACGATTGGGGCAGCCAGCATACGAAACGACACCAGTTGCGATAAACGGGCCGCTACCAAATATCGATCTTACTGGATTTGTGGAGACTGAATCATTCGAGTTTTCAGCGAATATTTATCCGGTTATACCAATTTAGTTTGGTAGATACTTTAATAAACCAGATACCAATGTCAGTCTCAACGACCGCTGCGAAAAAATCTGCGTGGTTGGCTTCCAATAGTGTTATTACGATATATGTTAGACACTTAAGATTTTAATGTCGTTAACGGTAGCCTCTGCGATAATTTCGTACAAACAACAAAAACAAGTTTGATTACAGCAAAATGACAAAGAAATATGCAGATAACTTACTGGTTAATTTCCTCAGTGTTCATCACGTTGTTGTGCAAGATTAATTATGGATCCAGCAGAATTAGATCTTGTCATCAAGGACACAGCGGCAAAAGGTATATTAGTGTCACGGAGAAATCCAACAACACGAGATGGAATAATTCTTGGCACGATCATTAACTACTGGGATGGCAACTCTCCTCAATTTATATCATTTGAGATAATCAATGCTCGCCTACTCATCAATAACCCTATTATCTATGATTAATACCTTTCCCAATGACGCCGTTAAAGTCGCTACGGTTTCTTTTATATTAGTTGTTCTAAAATGGACCTTCTTGAGCCATTTATCGAAGAAGACACCAGTGGTGTCAACTGGGGTTCATGGCAAACAAAACGTGGGCAAATACGTAAATATTCAGACTCGGCTGACGTTAAAACACCAGATATGAATTACTTTAATGCCAATTTATCAGAACCATCATCATCACCATCAGTAAACGATCCAATCACGAGACGTAGCACGGTCTATCTGAACCGGTCCAGGTTGTTCTGATAAAGCAACACGTGCTATAGAATTATTTTAAAACGCTGACATTATTGTGTTCACGCCAACCTACCAGCTTCCCAGACAGATGAGACAACGTGGTGTCAGTGCATACACGTATCATAGTTTCTTTAGATGGTGAGTGTTACGTATATGTAATTAAATTGCTTGTGTGACAGTATTTTTTAAAAAAAAAATTGTATTTTAATTTTGTTTCATTTCATTTTATTGTAATGAATATTTTCACGGGATTCGATATTTTTTCCAGTAAATTCAGTTTGTATAGAACATAAAAGGTATTACATTAGCACTATTTTTAGCTCACTCTGGTTCATAGATCTTGTAAACATCAAGATAAAACGATTGGCTATTGCCAAGGTCATTTTGGTCCACGTGTTAGCTGAATTGTAAACAGCCTTTTTTTATATATTTTCAGTGTGAGAATTTGGATCTTAGATAGGGCTGTTCTTGCTTACGTGATAATTTTCATTGTTTTATTGCGCTGTTCAAATGTTAAGAGACCACGTGACCCATCACGCGGGACTGGGATGATGTTTTAGTTGGGTTTGATACTCATTCCGAGAGCTTTCCAGTCAGTCGTATGTTTACACCTTGAAGGTACAAGGTGTTTTATTGTTGAAGCCAGATTGTTTTTGAAGTTCATCTGTTTTTTGGAATTTAATAATTTATTCTCTAGAAAACTAAACAAGTGTACTTTTTTATAAAAGTTCTGGGAGAAAGAAATTCAGTGGAAATTTATTCTGGAGTTTAACGGAAATATTATAAACTGTGATTCAACGAGGATCTGTTACCATCCGTACAGACATCACCTGACGTAATCGCCTTCCATACTGGAATTTAATCGAGATTCGAACGCAGATTCAATTAGAACTGTTTAGTGATAGGACTTATATTTTTCAATCTTAGGATTAAATTTTGGATTATATTCACAAACCGTAAGTCCTATTTTTTATTTTTTGCATTGTTTTTAAGGAAAGAAATTATTTTATTTAAATATACAAAGCTTGTTGGCTTCACTCTTTTCTCTTGTTATTATTATACGAGCCTACACGTAACTGTGAGGCGATGCTTGGACCCCCGAACGAATGGGTGAGAAATATTTCCCGAGAATAATTATCTGGGATGAATATTGTACAGTATCCAAGGATGTTTTATAAACGTTTCTTGATTGGTTATTAACAAAATCTACTGCAATTATCATATGTGGCGATCATGGAACTCCTCCGCCGTTGCAGGTAAATCACCACACGAATGGTTGATCAACTATGTTAGCCACTGTGAAAACGTTTTGTACGACTATCGACCACAGGAAGAACAACTACGACAACTGAAATCGTTAATAAGATTACAACCTGATAAAGTTCAGTGTGAAATACTGCGTACATTAATTTCAGAGACTCCAATGTCATATTTCTGGAACTTATAGCGCCCTAATAATCTAATAGTTGTATCCAGGAAAAACGTTCGTGATTCACTTCAGCGTAAATTATTTGAGCTTCATAAGAACAAATTCCCCAATCAGCTTATTCCATTATATTATCGACCAACATATACACGCAGACAAAATATACTTGTTGATATTCCAGGAACGGAGACAAAACATAAACTCGTTCTTCATGATAGATTCGTGGTTCCAGTAGAGACTGTACAAAAGACGTTGTCGTTAAATCCATCATGCTGGACTCTGGGATATGCAATAACAATTCATTCGTCTCAGGGATTAACAATATTAGATACCGGTATCTGGATTGTCGATGATCGCAGAGAATGGTCAAATTTTGTTTACCTGGCTGTGTCCAGAGTAACAAACAAACATCAGTTAAATCATTAATTTCCTGTTGTACTTTATCGATATTAACCCATTAAATTTTGAATGTAGGCAGCAGGTCTTCGGTGATCTTAAAATAATCAAGAAAATGAGTTTTGTATGGTGCTCCTTTTATTTTCTCATTTCCCCACTTGTTAATCACATTCTATTAGAGTTTTTTGTAATTTTTCTAATTCATATTTTAGTCGATATAATCTTAATGTCTAACAATTCTTTTTCTTTGTCTATCAAATAGTTCAATTTCAGTTAATCTAGGGGAAAAAAAACTGATATATTCATTAATTTTTCGTATCACTTCGTGTTTATCTTTTCGAGAAAGATCTTCCACATCATATGTGTATTCTCTAAAAAAAATTCAATTCATGCACAAGTAATTCCATTGTTTTTCTAAGATCTTCAAATCTGGGATCTGGTATACCCGCTAGGGTACGACCATCGTGCAGGATAAATACTTGATTATGTTACGACCCTGTAGTTAAATTACATATGTGTTAAAATTTAAATTCTTCTAACTCTTTGTTTCATTTTTATTTTATTTTTACATCATTAAATGTAATTATTATTATGATGATGTTTATGTTAGAAACATCGTGTTTATTTAAAACGTAAATGTGACTCATGTAAGCACGACTTTTGTATGATAGTTTTTCGTTGCAAGTAAACAGTCGGGAAGAGCTATGTAAATGATTGGCTGTGACCGAGGTTATTTCAAAATAATACTTGTTTACGCATTGTAGTGATTTCGAAATCACACGTGTGCTTCGTGCATGTGTACATGAAATGACGTATTAGCTTGTTTTAAATGCTCAGTTACCTGTAAGAAATATTTAGTCGTAGTCATAGTCGTAGTCAGTCATAGTAGAGAGTCACATCATAACATCTTGTAGAGTTTCTAATACCTTAAGGAAAAGGTATTTCTGTGCTGGAAAGAGGTGTTTGTTCATTCGTACGTATTAGGAACAACATGTGTGTTGTTAGTGGTGGTAGCTGTATTTCATCTACTTCTAAATAATTATTTTCCCTGGAGAACAACACTACTGGCTTTGGACAAAGACATTTGATGAAATTATTTCTAAATTGGAACAGAACAATACAAATTGTGCTTTACAGTGAAAATTCTGGACATTCTGTGTTAGCCTTCGTCTGACGTCATCATCCGCCATCTTGGATCGGAACTGAGATTCAGACTGTATCAATTTAGAACTGTTTATTCACAGGACTTATGTGTTTTCACAAATTTAGAACATAGTTTTGGATCTTCTTCGTAAATCGTAAGTCTTGTTTCACATATTTACCTTTTCTCCGTGTTTTCTAGGGAAATAAATTATTTTTGTTAAAATTTACAAAGCTTGTTGTCTTCACTCTTTCTTTGTGTTACTTTGAACGGACCGATACGTAACAATTAAAATATTTATACACGAAAAATATTATATAAATAATGGTTAAAATAATCTCCAGTGTCTTTTATTATTATTTTCTTTGGAATAAAATCAGATTTTTGTTCTGGTTTTAGTTCAGCAACAACTGATGCTACCAACGGCCATCCAAGTACTGTTCTGATCGAAGACTTATATATGTCAACGGCGTAATTTGATTCCGCAGAGTGCCCCGCTGATATTTCAATGGCGGCTCTCAACGTTGGCTCGTGCACTTTAATAGCGATCTTTGATTCTTTTCCTGTTATTGATGTAATTCTACGCTGAAGTTCATCATTTATTTTTTCGATTTGATATGGTCCTGATGATACACTGTTGACTTTCCAGTCTGGGATTGGCTGCTTATTTTCATCAGGCTTGGTTTTATGTGAGAATTCCAATGTATTGTTGGAGTCTAATCCACCAAATGATTCTTCTCTGATATTTGGCCAACTATAATAAAGTCTTAATTGTGCCAGTGAGATTTCAAGGAGCTTTTATTGGAGTTGGAAAACCAATATCGAATTCTGGCTATATTGACGTCGCTGATATCATTGTGATCGTCGGCGGCATTGTTAGCGATCATCTGCTATAATCTTATCGTTATATCTGCGGTCATTATTACCTATACGGCATATTCTATACGTGGCGCTGGCAACGTTGCCAACGGTGTGTTCTTTTGACGTTGATAATAAATATCCCTTACTGCCTCAAATTCATTTTCCGATAGTGTACCGTCGTTTAATTCTGCTGACAGTATCGATTATATATTTATGCACGCATATGTCGCAGCGTAAGTTATTTATGTGTGCTCATGCAGTTTTTTTACTGGTACATGTAGATATTTTTTTCGAGATAATATTGAGTATACCAGCAACACCAACAACAACAGATACACCGATTCCAACCACGGGCGGTATCACGTAGTCGTTGATAACGTACTGATTAACGTTGTTGTTCCAACGACCAGCGAGGAAACCGCGTATACAACATTGTCGATGACGATGATCCGTCAGCTGTATTTTTTTTATTTTGTCATATGCTCGTCGATGATTTCTCTCAGCGATACCTTCCACGCACATGCTTGATTATACCGAAAAAGTTGTGTGGGAGTCATTATATGATATACTAAGTGAACAATGAGGTTTTCTCGAGATGAATTCCAGACACCAGAAATATCTTGCTGTGGTCAGGTTTGGTCTTCTGGATCCAGTATGAATGTTTCCGCGATATTTTGACTTAACAAGACTGAGATGGTTCTTGAAAATCTATCGGTGGAACGACCAAATGGATCTATCACATGTATCTTAAAAATTTGGACGGGTTAAACACGGAGAGCCTGTACATCCCGGCGACCTCAGCGGTATATTCGATAGAGCTGTTTTGCGGTGTCCATATTCCCGATCCAGCCGCCACTGTGTATACCATGTTGATAAAACCACCCATTTTCCACCACCTCGGGTTCGCTTTAGGGTGGGTGTGCAAAACAATTGTCAATCATTGCGTATCATGCTGACCGTAGGGGGGGGGGGGGGGGGGGGCGCGAAATTTATGGACAACCTTCTGAATTTACCGGGGGGTATGTACATATGAACATAAAGGGGAATCACCTTCCTCCCCATGGCAAAAATAGACTGTGGAGGTAAAAAGCCCAAAATTAACCAGAAATAAATATAGCCAGAAATACATGAAAGATATAGCCAAAAATTCATGGAAAATCCATAAGTAAAAATAAGCCTCATTGAAGGGAACCACATGAAGGGACCCCATGAATGGATATAAACTGGCACAAACAAAAATACCAGAAGATTTGTATAACTGGCAATAAATCGGCAACTAAACTGGCACAGACAGAAACTCAGCCTCTACTCTCTACTTTTGCTGCATAAAACGACGTAATAATTATTTAAGAAAATTTACGCAACGGGGACAAGTTTTTTTTACAATGATTGGTTACTGAAACAGGGCCTTCTATATTATTTTGCGTCATTTTCACTTGGTCTTCTCGCCATTTGGTCGATTAACCCTCTATGTTATTCATATTGTGACTAAAAAAATCAAATAAAAATATTCACATTTTATAGCACATAAAAAACATCATGATGTGTCACATATAGTTTATGTTACTATTCGTTGCTCATTCCAACTGTTCCATGTAAAAAATTGTTTTGCGTCATTTTTTCACCCCCGTCTGTCCGCCATTTTATCTTATCACCCCCTCTTGCTGTTAAAGCAACTGAAAATTTAATGAACTTTTAAACATTTGCGTATGATCGTCAGTGGCATTTGAACGCAACCAATACAAGATGTATGCCTTGGAAAATATGAATTATGTGGCAAGAAATGTCCTTACGAATAGAGTAAATCGCATTTGCTTCGGTGTTGGTCTAGATGCTCGACACGCGGATCTGTTCGAGATCATTATCATGCACGCCATCAAAGATTTGCTGAATCTATGATTATAAAAACACCCGATGATATGATAGAAGTACCAACATTTAAGCAATTGCATTTTCTGATTCTGATAAAATTAAACATGCTTAAAATCTTAATTAACGAAATGTTTGCAATTAGACACTGATGTTCTAATCCGCTCGTAAGCGAATCTACAAATACCAAAAGGCGTTAAAAAAAAGATTTACTTGCTATTCAGGTCTTACAGTATAAACAAGTGTGATTGTGAAAAAGTTCGTGAAACAGCAGCAAGAGAGACAGTATGTGAGACAGTGCTGCTGTCAAGATTCCAATTTTACATTTTTCTCAATGTGGATTTTATCATACCTAATGTTTTAAACAATGGTGGTCTTACACCATATTTAGCATCATAACTATGGTTTTATAGTGGCGCTTGTATGATGTTGAAATATAAAGACACCGAATATTAATGATGAAATTGACAAAATCTATGCACAGATTTTTGGGAACTTTGAAAAATACTACATAGGAGGCTTTGTATGGATGCTCTCAAATAGAAATGAACAGTTGGTCCACCCTACTGTCTGAATACCTACTCGAAAGAGAATGGCTCAGTGCATTAACACGTAAAAATACCCGGTCGCTTACTGCACATTATTGCATAAAAACACTCAAGAGATTGTGTCGGTAACGACGAATTGGAGTTCACCAACAATTCAACCTCGGATGCATTACCCGCTGATTATGTTGCACCAACATTAATGTAAGCAAGAGTACAAAATGTTGACTGTTATTCACGAAGCACTCACTGTCCGCGTAACAGTGTTTGGACAAAATATGCGAATGATTGTTTCAGGTATCATTGAATGGTGTCATTGGATTCTATTTATATGAACGTGGTGTTAGGAGCACAGAACAAACAATCTCTAGATTTTTATATCGTCCGCAGGCAGAGATTTTCTATAATTTTATGACAGTTGTACCGGTAATAAAAATAACTGGTTAGAAGTGCGTATGCGTGTAGCATCTGATCAAGGCAATGTTTTCGAGCAATTGTACTACGCGATAACATTATTAATAGAATAACTATCATAGACACTCAATATCACCAATGCGAGAAATCGAAGCGCTACAAAAATAAAAAAAAAATATTTAAAAAAACAGTTTAAAGTGAAATCAACATGAGAACCGCGTGCCTAAATACAAACGCATGTGTGTTGTTGATGATAAGTGTGGAGTCACCTTGGCAACCACTGTTGGCCTTGGTGTGACGGGAATAACGATTACGGCAACTATCATAGGTACAAAAATCGGAATTGTTATTGGAGCCATATTAATAGTAAACAATGTAACTAGCAGCGCTGGTAAAATATTTTCAATACGATTACATTAAGGAAAATACATGTATATTCTGAATTATTAATAGCATTATTCAATGGCTATTCTGGATAAATCAATTAGCATCAATGACTTCGAAATGGCACTGTTGGAGGTGGAAAATAGCATCTACGTGTACAGATAGGAAACCAAGGCTCCAGTGACCAAGAAGATGTCATTGATTTACTGGCAGTGAAAATCAGGTAACTATTTACATTGTTTGCAGTCTACGTTGATCAGTACGCCAATATATTTTTCCAGTTCATTAACCTGGCATAGTGACATCAATTGAGGTTCACCAAGGGTGCACGAGTATAATTTACACTCGCGTGTGATTTAAGGATAAAGTTACAGGGTATAGAAAACTTCAGTGTAATAGGAGCGCTCTACAGATATTATAAACTTCTCAGAAAGTGCAAGGTTTTAGGTGAATTTGTTTGTATTTGCAAGAGTGGAGAGAATGTTGGCAAAACTCTATGTTACTTTCATGCACTGTGGCTAAAATTTCTTTGGATATTATATTTGAGGAAATTGTAAGTGACCTAAGTACACAGCTAGCCAAAATGACTGATCCCACGCGCTAGAAAAATTAGCATGAATTAGTCTGTAGTACACTATAAAAAGCAAATATTAAAATAGGCAACTGAATGTTACCAGACTACACAATAGCATCTTCACAAAGTGTAATAAATGAACACCAAATATATAAAATGTAAAAAAACGTTATCGGCTTTTCATTTATAATTTACTTCTTAAGTCCAGAAGGTGAAAATAACCAAGCGGAGCTAGCAGATTTTTTTTATGTGCACATTTACAATAAGGCCAAGAAGTATACTCTATAATCCATACTACTGCAATCATACACCAAAATATAGGGAATTAAAAGTTTTTAACCATACATAAGACACTCAAGGTTATTTTAAACAGCCAATATAACCGGTTGGGAAAACCGGAGATATTGGTTTTCTTTAAAAAACCTAACTATGAAAATACGACAGTGTAGAGCGCCACCAATCCAAAATCATTATAATGATACTACTGCGCCCATGCATTTATTGACAGGAGAAGAGATGCAAGCAGGAGGGGATC